>KN173111.1:31956-60572 GCA_000757755.1 Steinernema glaseri
GCTTTCCAAGGAAGTGCTTACGTCCTTGCTTCCTTTTCCGCAAGCGCTCAGAACGAAAATGTGATAAGTAGTAAATGCAGTGTTCATTTAAAATTTTTCGCCGTCGGATGCGTTTTTGGCAACTGTTACCATCTGAAATTTCGATTTTTTTACTGTACGGTGGATTTACCACATTTTAATTTCCGTTATTGAATAACTGTTTCCGTGAATGAGTCCTGCTATTCCCATTTTATGCATATGCAATCAGCCCGATCTTGCTCTACGTGTGCCGTCAAACGATCGATTGCATAATTTTGTTTTTTTAGGTGTATTTTATCGATCTCCTCGTCGCTGCTGTTCTTTGGTTACCCTGAGCAGCACGAACCGCTCCTCATCACGGTTCGAAAATGAGTGAACTCGACCAGCTGCGACAGGAAGCCGAGCAGCTGAAGAGCCAAATAAGAGTAAGTTTTTAATTCTTTGGCTTGCTTAACGAGACAAGACTCATACATTTGTTTTTAAGAAATAGTAACAAAATTAGGAGATGAAGGATGTTTGAAATGAGGAGATAGAATGATTGTCTGCGCATAGAAGTCTATTAGAGTTGATTAGCGGATCCTTGAGAGCCGCGCTAAAAACGATTAGTGTAGTTGAAGCTTGGTTATGATACCCACGTCTGTTAAAACTGTACTGTTTTTATCGATTCTACTACGTCTGCCAGATTTTCAGCATTTGGACTCCTAAACTCCCTCTTGTCAGTGTATTTCATTCTTAAGAAATTATACATAATGTTTTCAGGAAGCTCGAAAAGCTGCAAATGATACCACGCTAGCATCCGTAGCCTCCAACTTGGAGCCCATTGGGAGAATTCAGATGCGAACTCGGCGGACGCTTCGCGGCCATTTAGCAAAGATTTATGCTATGCATTGGGCGAGCGATTCCCGAAATCTTGTTTCAGCTTCTCAGGACGGAAAGCTGATAGTATGGGACTCTTATACTACAAACAAAGTAAGTATTTTGGTCGCTCCTTCTTGTTTACGAGCCATTCATGAAATTTAGGTCCACGCCATTCCACTAAGGTCTTCCTGGGTAATGACCTGTGCATATGCTCCCTCTGGTTCCTTCGTCGCTTGTGGAGGTCTGGACAACATCTGCAGTATCTACTCTCTCAAAACGCGAGAAGGAAATGTGCGTGTTTCCCGTGAACTGCCTGGCCACACCGGCTATTTGTCATGCTGTCGATTTTTGGATGATAATCAGATCGTTACGTCTAGTGGTGATATGACATGGTAAGCTTCATTCCAAGTTCTATACATATGATTCCCTTCATTTGATTAGCGCACTATGGGATATTGAAACGGGACAGCAATGCACTGCGTTCACCGGCCACACCGGTGATGTGATGTCATTATCTCTTTCACCTGATATGAGAACATTCATCTCCGGAGCTTGTGATGCCTCGGCGAAGCTCTGGGATATCCGTGATGGCATGTGCAAGCAGACGTTCCCTGGACACGAGTCCGACATCAATGCCGTCGCTGTAAGTTTATTATGAAAACTTCATGTGATCGTTATTTCTTAAATTTAGTTCTTCCCCTCTGGTCATGCCTTCGCGACTGGCTCTGATGATGCAACTTGCCGACTGTTCGATATCCGTGCTGACCAAGAACTCGCAATGTATTCACACGACAATATCATTTGCGGTTAGTTAACAAGCTTTCTGGAGAAAAACAATTCCTCGTTCTTTCAGGTATTACCAGTGTCGCCTTCTCAAAGTCCGGCAGGTTGCTGTTCGCTGGATACGATGACTTCAACTGCAACGTATGGGATTCTATGCGACAGGAGCGAGCAGGTTTGCTTGAAAACGCTGTTGAATTTGACTAAATACGCAAATCTAGGAGTTCTTGCTGGACATGATAACCGAGTTTCGTGCCTCGGTGTTACAGAAGACGGTATGGCCGTATGTACCGGTTCCTGGGACAGCTTCCTGAAAATCTGGAATTGACGCTCTTTTTTCATTTTGTGTATTTTCTATGTACGATTATTATGATTAGTACACGCAAAATAACTTATTGTCTAATTTGTTTCCCGATCACTGTCTGAGCTCATGTGTTGATAAGCACTTATTAATGTTTTAGGATCCATCGTCAAAGATGTGGTTTTGTAGGATCCCATTCTGAAAGTGTAAAATAAGTTACTATTCCCAGTATATATCACTGATTTCTCCCATCCATTGGTTCTCTTGTCGTAGCGTCCACGGAACAGTAGAGTCCTCCCGCTCAGTGTTGCTGTGAAGAAGGTTCCTCGAGGAGGGTCCCTCCTTTACCTGTAAACTAAGTCTACTATGAAAGCATCTGTTGTAACAATTGTCCCTTTCTTCTTTATTGAAGCGAACTTCTCGTGTTATGTTTCGTTGTGTTACTATATAAATAAAGAATTGCTTCAGCATATTCCCCCCGATATGTACACTGTGCCAAAGCTCTACCATACTCTGTGCTGAGAGCGGTGATCGTACTTGTTGTCTACTTAGCAAAAATTCATAATTACGCGCAATATATCTGTACATAACAGAATGTAACAGTATCAATTACCCATCAACAATGAGATCATTTAGGAAACAAGAAGTCTGCCGGATCAGAACCACGGATGAAGTACAGGGTCCAGCTTCGCGAGGTTTTCTTCTTTGCTTGATTCGTAAATCATGTAGGGGACTACGTTTTGTCCGCCAGAGAGAGTCGAGGCACCTAAAGAATCAACAAGACCTAGAGACCTACTTTCTTCAGGACACTTACCGTGGAGGCGGGAGATGATCGCCTGACCGCTTTTCTCGGCAGCTCTAGCCGCATCCCTCTCACGAAACTGGCTTTTGATGAAAAGACCATGGAATATGTCAAATAGAAGCGGGCGCACAATTGTGACGATGTCATGAGACTCAAGACAGCGGGCCAAAGAGATCATAGCGTTTTTCATGTGACCTGGAAGCGTATTAGTACTCATCGAGCATGATGTTCCTACCATCGATCGAAGCTCCAATGTACTGCACCAGGTTTGGAGAAAGGCGGAATGGTATGAGTTTGGTGGAGCGGAGATAATTCACTGAAACACAAATTCCTGTCAACCGGATACTTAAGAAGCAAATCAACATACCTCCGGTACTTTGGGGATTAAGAAGAAGTTCAAATGCATAATTCGTGGCTACGGTCTGACCTGTGAAAACATTAAGCAGCATGAAGTCCAAACCGAGTGTTGTTAAATTAAAGATAAACTCCGAGATAGAGTACATTCCCAAGTAGCACGCGGTTTGTTTGCGGACAATCCACTGGTGCGTTGCATTTGGATAGCATCGCATCATCCACTTGCTCAGCAAATCCTTAGGAACCTTGGCTTCAATGGAATCGTCCCCATCAATGATCCTCTTATAGGACTTAAGTATAAACTCTGGACTGGGTGACTGATCCATGGCAAAGATTTCGTCGTACTGGTCAAGAATGATCTGATCGGGAGACCTAGGATCCTTTCGATTCTGCAGACAATCTTTGTAGATGTCGAGGTAACGCATTAGTTTCGTATTGCCGGTCGGTTGAGGGTACGTCGGCCCGAAAGGCGCGTATTCGATGAGAGAAGCGTGTATTCCGACAGGTACAACGCTAGGCTGATTGAAAACGAGAAGTCTACGAGAGCATTCATGGTCGCGTGACAGGAATGAATTGATTAGACCAAACATGCGGTAAACTGCGTCTTCGTTTGCAGCAGCCAGCTGGTTCTTATCTTTGCGCAGTTCAAGGGAGTAAGTGTATACCTGAGATGCGGGTATTAATACTGACTGATAATTATTACCAGTTGAACGTACCTTTCCACACTCAGATAGAACCGAAACAAGGCGGTATACCTTTCCGTTCTGCAAGAAGACTTTGAAGGTGGGCAAGAAACGCGCAATCTTCTCGGTATATTGAGCTTGTTGTTGTTTCGTAGTCATGACACAGCCGAAAATGTCGATGGCTGCGATTTTTGTGGAAAACTTTGCGAGGAAGTAGCTTTCCCGACGAAGAATGCCATCTCTGAAGATAAATTGAGTTCACAACTTGAAAATTTGGCACTCACCTCAAGACGGATTTCAATTTCTTTTCTATAAGCTCATAGAAGGAAACCACACTTTTCAAAACCGTGTACAGCTTCAGCTTTCCCTCCTTCATTTTATCATGAAGATCGGTGAACTGCCGGTTCAGCTCAGCTATCTCTTCCGGCCGCTCGCAGTCTGTTTTCATGGAGATGTCTTGAGAATCTTTTGACCATTTTTCCACCATCTGCAGAAGCTCTGGGCTTGGATTGGCCTCTTGTATATTATGCTGATTTTGAAAAGCATCTCTGAAATTATATTGTAAATTATATTAAACAGTTTAACCTTAAACTTACGTGAAGCACTCTTTTTTTATCTGCGCTAATCTAAACAGCTGTCGTTCGTACCACCCGCAGCTGAACGCCTCCAAACCATGAAGAACCTCGTGAAGGGAAATGAGGTCGGCGGGACGCATTCGGACGGCCATATCCAAGAGACGCAGCATGCCTGATTCCCATCTTTTCACCGCAGCAAAGTTAGGTTCCTTTTCGACCTTCACTTCATCATCTCTCCGAATATCGACCGCATGCACAAACCGCGAATCCATGCTCCGAGATATAGTGGCTGAAAAATTTCAATGACTGCAATAGACGAAACTTTGAACTAATACTTATTTGTGCTGAGACGAGTTCATTGGAAAGATACTTCCGCAACATGTATATGAATGGTTCGGGATTGCCCCTTGCTATGTAGCCGAGAAGTCGCATCGTCACGAATCCACCAGGCTGTTTTGACATAGTGATCAACTCATTCAACCTAAACCATGATATCAGTTACGAGATACCGCAGCGACGTACGCACCAAACAACCCAGTTCGCAGAAGGGACGCAGTCTGAACACCTCCGCATCACGGCATCCATACTTTCCAGAACTGTAGGAGTGCTCGTGACAATCATCTTCTTCATAAGCCAGAGTAACTTAGCGATGTACTTTCTAGACCTGGACTCGACACGTGCACAGTTGATGAAGCAGAACATCGCCTGCAAACCAGCGCTATGCTGCTTGTTATCTTTCTCAAAGAGCTTCTCAAGATATTCACCCCAACACTTCCAGACCGAGTTGTTAGTGAATATATTGGATTCGTTGTACACCTTTCCCGCAACCACGTACGCGTTGTATGCATCTTCATCTCTGAAAAAGTGATCATATGCTTTCTATGTCAAGGATAAGAGGTTACTTACTCATCGAGTCTGGAAAGAAGTACGGCTTTCAACGCTAGAATCCGAGTGTTCTCTTCGGCCGTGAACTGATCGTACGTTATCGTCTTGACCATTTCGAGTGCTTCGATAAGGAATTCATTAGGAGTGTTTTTGACACCCGCTTCACTAAGAGATTTGATGACTTCACTCTTTGTATGGGCCATCTTCGACAACGACTTGATCTCTTCACAAACTTTGTTACACGCGTCGAGGCGCATCATTTGCGGCATAATTTGTAGACTGAAAGCTACTCTATAGGCATGAAAATAACGCGCTAGAGTCTTACGTTTTCAAATGATCCAGGGCCAGTAAGTAGTGATTGGACATACGGCAAATTTTGGCAAGCCCAAAAATCGTGGATGCCAGGGTATTTAGATTGAGTGTAAACATATCGTCAAGGACTTGGTTAACAGCAGAATGCCTTGAGAGAACTGGACCAGATTTGCGCAATCCAAGCAGCGAAAATTCGTTTGATTTGGCGTTTACCTCCTGAGCTCCATCGGCTTCTGCCTTCTTCTATAATTCGAGCCAGCTGAGCACTACCGTAAGGACAGTAAATTTACCTTCTCCTCTATTTGCTTTTCCTCCATCTCTCGTTCTTGACACTCCTGCTGAATTTTGTTGAAATGGTACGTTCTCCAAGCGGTTATTTGGGTTGACGATGGCATATCATCCAGAAGGGATAGTTGACGGTTTCTAGAAGCGATTATAGATGCGTTTTTGGATGTATTATATTACCTCCACGTCTTCACAACAGCCTTGATCTCTGTTGCGCTTGGCGAAATATCCGCGGCCCTCTCACGAAGATCCGTCGACTCTCGCTCTAATCTAATGTTCCTAAGATTTCGAGCAATATGGGAGCCTTCATGAACCTCTTGAAGCAACTGTGCTTGCTGAAAAAGTATAGCGTACCTCAACACTACGAAAACGCACTCACTCTTAAAAGGCTCATATGGGAATGTGAGACGATGCTAGGTAACTGTCGCCAGGCGTGAATTAGATACATCGAGGCATCCTTTTCTATCGTTTCCACTTCTGCTCGTCTGCGGTCGTCATAATCTCCTGCTTGCTGTAAAAGGAGAAGAAGTCAGTAATATACGTGCGCACTTTCAGAACTTACGGTAATATGTGCCATAGCGTTGTAGGTGGCCACCATCGCCATGTCTTCGTCGGCCGCAGAGGCACCCAAGTACTCCATGTTATCTTTGAGGATTTTCCACTCGCTGAGTTGCAGCGCTGATTCCGCTACTATTGCCGGATCATAAATGCTACTTTGGTTGGCAAAGTCAAATGCGTGATCCCATTGACCTAATGAGCGCAAGGAACTAAACTCCCAAATAACTAGTACGGACAAAATATGCTCACTTACTTGACCCATGTTTCTGACCAGCTAAAAACCTCCTGTTTGACTTGCGCGGGATAAGAGCCGAAACAACGTTTGCTTGTATTCTTCTCCTTCTCCCTCCATTTCTTGATCACAGCGCTCGTTTCCTGCTTGGCTCTATTAAAATCGCCCAAATTGCACAGTTGGATTAGTCTGCTGGTGTCCTCAAAGAATGCTCGGCGCTCCCATATCATCTCCGATTGATCACTTTCATTCAGTCTATGGTAGATGTGTCTGAGGGAGTCGAGTATGTCTATCTGTTCGAGGACGGCGTCGTCTGCTGGTGCAAGATGTGCATTCATGAGAGACGTCTTTCCAAGCCTGCACAATTCTTCTTCGAAATGGAGCAAAGCACGGTGCCAATTGTTATGCGTACAGGCAAGGAAGCTAGAACCGATCGTTGCGAATGGCTAAACCAATTTGAGCGAACCTGATGAGCGATCGGGGCATTTTTAGTGGAGGGTCGCAACTAAGAAACGCGTCCATGAACGCACGCATGATGGAGATTTCGCAGTCCTTCTGAGCGGCATGTGTCCCTGAGCCCATAAAGTGGAGAATCTTCGGCGTTAACAGTGCGCGTTCCTCATCCTCCAGATGCGTCCACATGGTTTTGAATATCTGCAAAAATGTTGCTTTCATTACGACAATAGACAATCCATACCGTAGTCCACGTAGAGCATGCTAGTTCGCTGTCGTTGTAACAAAGTTCGATGAAGTCGGCAGCCATGTCCTCAAAGCGGAATCGCGAAGCGACGTTCATCAGATAGCTTAGTTCTTCGAAGACGCGATCCACGCCGACTGGAATTTCCTTAATGTTCTCCTGGATCTCGCGCTCTCTCTTCCTCCTGTCAGATACTAGTGCGGGGTTGTTGCCATCCCGCAATTTCATATAGGCACACACAGCAACCTCATAGTCATTCTGCACTATGACTAGAGGAACAGAGGGACACTGAGGTAGAGCATCGCGATTATCTTCGGAGAGAACAATTCCCACGTCGTTCTCCTCAGGAACCATCTCCTCTGCTTTCGGATGTAGGCCCACGGGAATGAGGGCATTAATAAGACCGGCGTGCAAATTGCATGTTCTTGTTAGCTCTGACCTCAAAGCTGTGTTGAACTGGCGTTGCGACTTGGATTTTGCATTCGAATCCTGCGTCCCTTTTCTCACGCCATTCAACGAATACATAGACAGGTGCAAACAATGTTTGACCCAGAAGTGCTGCGCCAACGGTCTCCAATCTTGTTCGCCGAGAAAGTAGATCATGCGTTGCAAGAAGAAAGGAGACATCTTTTCGTCCCAAACGGCCATGAACCTGAACGACGTTTTCATTAGCTTCTACCGATGCATGTCCACTAACCTTCCACGGAGCTTCTCATCGTTACAGCATACGCCCCAGTAGAAGGATGGTTCTAGTCGTCCGGTTAGGTCACAATTCCTCAGGCGAGGGGTCTCGTATACATACGCAACCGAGTACAGGAACGATTGAAGCAGCTGGCGATTTCCGAGGATCCTATCTTCCAAGTACTTTAACATGCGGCAGAGCAGAGGGATTCCAAGCGTGATAGCGCTATCATCACGAAGTTGTAAGAACTCATCAGTTAACTAAAAAACAAACAGATATGAAAATACATAGAGCACTCCTTTCAAAACAAACCTTGATTATGACCGCTAGAAGTTTATCGCAAACGCTGTGTTCTATTAGCGGTGCCAGTACATGCTGACTGACGGTCCTTCGGGCGTCCGCACTCAAACGGGCTATCTGGTTCACCAGCAGGTCTATCGCGCAATAGCACGTCTCGGTCGGCAAGAAGTCCTTTGGCTCTGCACTCCTAATACTCGATCCTCCAGAGACCGATGCCTTCGGAACCATGGATTCAGCATGGTCCTTCACCAGCTTCACAATCATCCTCACAAAGGCCGTTTGACACGTAACCTGGAGGAATTCTTCGTTGGCCGTGCACATGAGGCGTAGAATGTGCAAAGGAGCTACTACGGATTGTAGAATCGACGGTAAGGATTTTTCGAATTTGTTGAAGCTTTCGTTGATGAACTGGATGAGGGCGTCGTTCAACTTGTCAAATTCATCAAGACCGTTCTCTGTGCATTTCGTTCGATCCAGGAGCCTCTGCAGCAACGTGTACATTGCTCTCAAAATCTAAAAACAAATGAGTATATTCTACAAGCACATTATTATCCCTACAGCAGCCTGGCTTGATGTAACGCATTTCGAAAGCGCTGTTTGAAGAGGACGCACGATTTCCACAATCATCGTTCTCGGGATTATTATAGTCAAACTAGACAGAATTTCAACCGCCACCTGCGTCTGCACAATTTGCTGACTGGCGGGACTGGATACGTCAGACGCCAGCAATTGCTTCTCATACCTAGAACTGACTGTAGCAAAACGTAGCGAACTTCCAACTTACGCTGAGTGGTTGAGAGTGGCATTCATGCCCCACACTGAAGGCTTCAGAGCCGCCTTTAAAAGCATCAAGGAACGCTTGTTCAGGTTGTCAGTTGCAGGGGCTACTTGGACATTTTGCTGGTTCTGCAACGCAATTTGCTCTCCAGTCTGGCAGGCTATCCGAATCAAGGTGTTCAGTGCCTGATCCGCGTATGCCTTTTCAATCGGTCGATGCACTTCCTCGTTGTTTCCGGCAGCTAGGCTGCTTGTAGTAGGTACGGTAGACGACTCCAGGTGTCTCGCGACCGGAGGACTGTAGGGCCGAGCCTTTGTGCAACCATCGCGTTCCGTGCTATTCGCACCGCGTGCGGTATCTTTAAGTAGCTGGTCGATGTCCATCTCATCGGTAGGGTTCTTCTCGACCAGTTTAACACGCAGCAGTTCCCATTTGATAATGGTCTCGCAAACATCGACAATGAGCTTCTTCGCTTCGACAGTGTGATGCGCAAGCATAAGCCGCTGCACAGCGGTTACAAGAAACGGAAGCATTTGGTGGCGAACATAGTAGTACACCTTGTAGTGGCGGACAACGGTTCCACTGAAAATTAGTTAACTTAACTTAACCACAAACGATAATACTTACATGCAATGGGTCATCTGCTGAATGTTGTGCGACTCTTCTCCAATCATTTTCTTCATGAAGAGAAGCAACTGCAGATACCCGTCGTCCATACGTTTCGGTAGAGCCGGAGTAATGACGTCCAGAGCACGGCGAATAATGTCGCGGTTGTCTTGGGCATACGCTTTCATTAAGCCGCTGTGAACCTACAAAGGGAGAGTGTTAACTTTGATCTGATAGGGAGACAACCTGTAGGACTATCTTTCTGTTGATGGCAAACTTGTCGATGATGTGAGCAATGAGGAGATGACCCGTGTACTTAACCGTAATGTCCTGAGGGCCCTGTGCCTGGAGACAAGGCCATGCAAACACCATGAAAATTCGGAGACGACCGATCTGCTTTCTAAACAAAGAACAAGAAAATTATTCAAGATATCCGTGTCGTTCTCCTCACAGCTTCTGGCTAATTTCATGAATGTGCGTGGGGCAGTGCTGCACAAGAAGAATGCAGAACTGGTACATCGCGATCAGCATTTGGTCGGTCATGTCCACACGACAAACATCAATGATCTTCGTCACCAGCACCGACACAATGTTGTCGTCGTCAACGTCATCAGGATTCGGCTTGGAACCGACGACTTCATCAGGGGCATATCTCTCGAAGGCCCATGCGAACGCCGGGACCACAATATACTGCATGAAGCGGGCCACGTCGTCGTCGGCTGCCGTGGCCTTCTGATCTTGTTGGAATTTCTTCACCACAAAGAAGAACGCTTTACGTCTCCAGTAGAGAGGGAATGTCTGAAAGGTCAATCAGTGGCAAAAATGTGATTGTTTTACCGGAATGATGACATCGTTGACATACTCTTGAAAGAAGATAAAGTCGCTGATGAACTTGTGCGAAAACACAACACTCAGCTCGAACAGCAGGCCAATTTCGTCTATGTTGTTTCTGGAATCAAATGGTAAGGTAACTTTTTGAACACGGTAAATACTTGTAGTAGGTAAGCATGATGCTGACCATGAGTTTCGGAACGCGGTATTTTGTTTCGTCCACATAATCCAGAAGTGGTTTATCCTTGTCCTTCTCTTCTCGAGGGTCGTGCCTCATGCCATATCGCTGGTAGAACCGCTGCGTATTCCACAAGCCGCGCATAAATTTCATGATACGCTCGCAACGAGCGAACCACTCGGGATGGCGTTTCACAACCGCCCAAAGCACGCTCATCACCGCCAGTTCATACTTCTTCTTATCGTAGTTTTCCACGCGTTTCTCCCATCTTCCGCCGATCTTAATTTTTTATATTACTTCATCTACCAGAACGAACGGTCGTGTACCATGACATTCCCTTGAAGGATTTGTTCAAAGAGATCTTCGTTCTTCACCATGACTTCCCGTAGGGGTAACGAATCCGGATGTTTCAAAAAATCCTAAATCATTGTAAGCTAACAAAGTGTACAAGGGCGCGGAAGGGACTTACAACATAGAGTCTCCACGTGTGCTCTTTGAGAAGATGCACTTCGTTCATCAGCACGGCCATTGCTTGGTCAGGGTACAGGTTCATATATTTTCTTAACTTTTCCTTCCATTCGATTCCGGGAAGGGAGAGTTCAGAATCTGACGAGGCAACCATAGGGACGACCGTGGGAAGCCATCGTGTACTGTCATGCACACCATGGCAGTCACAGAGCAGATCCAGCAACCAGACGCATCCCTGGAACTCCATTCTTAACTTGCAGACGACCTTCCGTTTAAGAAATCGTTCCAGTTCTTTCCAGCACATGTCAATGTAGGTGTGAACTTCTGTCTTGTCAGACAGCTTATGCAGGTAGAAGATCCTCTTTATCAGAATGTCGTCCAAGCTGGGATCCTCTGCCATGTCTTTCAAGATCGTTTGCAGTTCAGGATACACTAAGGATTGACCTTCGGGACAAATCTTCAGCACATTCAGTGCACTTTCGTATGCAACATCCTGCAATTTCGTGGGACCATACACCGCGGTCTTTAGGACTATTTGCATCAGCTGTAGATGTACTTCCATTTTGCGGTCGACACGGAAACGTTCGTGCGCTGTCGTGTGCGGTAATCCGTCTATCAAGACAAAATTATGCAGCTTCTTCACGAGCTCCTCCTGGTCAACAGCGGTTGCTCGAGATGAACTACTCGACTGCTGTGTCGCTGGCGCAGCTTGCTGTTGTTCGTCTCGTGGTACTGGAGTTGAAGGGTTTGACTCAGATTCGGAGCTGTCTGAAGATTCCGACGAAAGGGACGGCGATTTCACCCTCTTCTTTTGTTGTTTGCAGTACTCCTCGACGTATTTCTCCTCGCTCCCGTACTTCGGTCCCTCTTCTTTTCTCTTCGCAAAACATACGGCAACGTATCCTCCGACAGCTGCTTCTAAAATTAAAGTAGCAATGGACCTGACTTTGGTGAGTTGATAAATACTTAATGCCGCCATTTTCACATTGAACAAACGGTCGTATGCGTTGGAGTAAGGATGTTCCAGAGTGGTGGCGGTGGCTGCGTAATTCGGCACCAAATCCAATCTCTCCTCGTCTGCCTCGCACAACAAAATCAAGTTCCGTAAAAACATAAGCGTGAGCGGGTCCTTCACATTAGTTTCAATGACCGGTGGATTCAGTGTATGCACCATCGAGTAGAACTCCTAGTGGGGAATGCGTAGACAGAAATGTTATAGTGTTATTACATACCAGAAATCCGATTTGGCAGGAACTCGACATTGTCATAAACCGTCTAAAACCGTTCTGGAGGTTTTGCGTAACCCGATCCTTCTGCATGTTCAACAGTTCCGAAAACGTGTAGCCAGTCACGTTTGTAATTTCATGAAAGACATTTACCACCTAAATCTTCGTGAAATAACATGGAATGACCTCAGTAAAAACGAACCTGCTCGCGGACAAACGGAATCGAGTCGTGAAGGTGTTCTACTAGTCGCAGGATAATATCAGCAAGTAGACAGAACTGCGTCTGCGACAGATCTTTGTAAGCTACGTTGGCGTTGCCCCCTTGCTTGGTGAAACATCTTTGCAAAAGCGCTCTCATGGTTTTATTTGCCATTTCGATAGTTCCACAGGAAACTTCATCCGTCAGTCCGAAGAACACCTGAAATACTCTTTACTAAATAAAAGAAGCTCTGCAGACAGTCCACCGGATACCTCGAGCACAGCGTTTACGATAAATATCGTATTGTTAAGAACGAGGGTATATGGATATGTGGTGATGATGTGCAGGAGCGCAGAGCATCCTCCATGTCTGGCGTACCACTCAGTTTCATAGCACATATTGATCATCGTATCAAAAATATACCCGTACACCGCAGGTTGATAAGTGCTCTAAATCATTTGGTTAGAGCTCTTTCTAAGATGCTGTTCACATACGTCCGTTTTGGTCCCACAGAGCTGGACAACGGTTTCGTGTATGATTCCGAGAGCTACAACAGCCGGCTTCGTGAACTCAAGATGAGCGTCAGCAAGAACTTCATACAGGGCGTCTACAAGAATCATTCCATCGAGCGCATTCCTGTCAATTTGTTCCTCCGATATTTCTAAAGACAATCACCACAAATGTAAAAAATTCCACCCCACCTGCACCATCCTTGTCAACATAAGACTCTAATGTCAGGAGAACAGAGAGGTATCGAACGATCAAGAAGAAGAAGGGGAGAACATTGTCGTAAAGATCGCGCGACGCCGCGGACACTGAAACAATAGGAGAACATCGGCTATCATTCATCTTTAACTCACTTATAACAGCGGTTAACGCGTTCTTGTACATCTCTCTGGCTCTTGTGTTCGGACAACGCACCGGACGAATGTTACGCCACTGGGAGCAGCCGCGATCCTTCATTTGCAACGCAGCTTTCTAAATACAGATAATATTAAAGAAACAACCAACAATGCAAACCTTTTTGATAAGTTCCCGGATGTCCAAGTCAGAGAGTTTTGTCGTTCCCAGCGCCATCATTAACACTCCTCGGCAGAGGGCCATGGAGTGCTGCCGAAGTGACAGAGAAGACTGTTTGTTTGTGGCAGAGCGAAGCACGATTCCCACATTCGAAGCAACATCGCCGGAGATGGTGGTTCTGAAGAAGAAATGGATTACGCCACGCTATTTCACGTGAACACGTACCTTAGGTGATCCAAAGCAGTTAGCACACTCTCGTACAGATCGATTTCACAGTTTATAGTGGATTTTGTGAGATCGGGGAAAGCTGTCGACTCCGACGGTTCACGGCTTCTTTGGGAAATCACATCCTCCATCTCCTCGTCTCTCGATTCCTCGTCCATCTGCTCGTCTGTTTGTTGCGCCCTGATGGGTTCAGTCGAACGGCGAAACTTCATAACTACGGTAGGAGAAGTGTCATCTCGGCCGATTAGAGAGTAATCCAAATGAGGGGCCTCCAAAAGCATCTTCCGATTCAGACCTCCGAATTTTCCGGTAATTCGCAGCGCTACCGTAGTACAATTCACATCGGACGACTGTCGGATCACCTTCCATATGCCTTGCATCAGAGGGGAACGAACTGGAGCCATGTAGTAGTACAAGTACTCCGGTTGGAGATTATCCACGCAGAGTTCCAAGGTTCGCAAGCCTTGCTGGACCAGGCTGGTAGATCCGGAAAAGGCATATACCAGTGGGTCCATGAGAAGGGGAAGGTAGGGAAGCAGTGACGATAACCGAACAGGAACTGTCAGACAAAGCTCGCAAAAGAGCTCCCGAACAGACTGTCTATGTCGGCCGCTGTGAATACGACACATTTGCTGGAGCAGAGCTGGCAAAAGAGGTAGAAAAGCCTGATAAAGGAGGTCATGAGTGCCGTTCCCAATAGAGCGGAAGAGTGACCGCAGAAGGAGGAAATACTGTGTCGGGTCAGGAGCCCGTAAAGCAAACTGCATTGACTCATACACAGTTCGATGGAGGTACGACTAAAAGTAACTGTTATGATCACCCAGAACGCAACACATACCTTCAGCATTTTCTCATTTTCAAGTGTAGAAGAAGGGTTACTGCTTGAGACGGACGAAAAAACCATCTTGAAGATTTTCAAGTACATTGATGATCTATCGTTGATTTCAGAGAGATCACCGAGTCGGCGCATGAGATACTTGAGCACTTCTCGCCCAACAACGACAGAAATGTTCGGCGAAACGAGGAATCCATTCACGATGAACTGGAGAGCATTGTTTACGAGCAATTTTTCGAATAGGAAATCCACGTTCTTCGCAAATACTGTCTCGAAAACATCGGCATTGACCATAGTGAACTAAATATGTAAATATAAATATACCAAGAAGGTGACAAACGCGAAAGCTACCGTATTTGTGAAGTAGTCAAGGGCTTCTTTTTCGTCCCGTGCACGAACTCCGCTTCTGCTCTGCACACGTTGGAACAAGCCGGGTCCACTCTGGGTTTGAGAAATGGTAAACACTTCCAAACAGCGGATGCCGTTGACGAAAAGCTTCGACAAGATCTCACGCTCTCTTGCGGATGAAAACGGCGGACGCGTCGTCAGATGTGAGTTAGATATACCGACGGCTATCAGTTTGATAGACTGCATAAGAACTCGAACCATCGCCCTCGCATCCTGAGGGTTCGTCGGTAAAGGCGGTTTAAAATTATACATAGCACAGAGCTGTGCAATACTGAGTTGCTGAAATGAACATTTTTCAACAGGCTAATTTTTTCTTCCCTACCTTGCCTCCAACCTTCGATGGTGGGGGAAGAAAAGGCACACCAAGACGAGGCGTTTTGTCAGAATTTTCGGAGGCACGTTTATCGGCAGTGATAGTTTCCTGAGATGTAGATGTGGTAGGTTCAGTTGAGCAGATTGAAGGGTTGGCTGGGTCGTCCACTTCCATCGGAGTTCCAGCTTCGCCAGTCGTCGACGAGCAGCTTTCTTGGGATACCGAGGTAGAAGCAATCCCTTTTTCCTTGCTTTGAGCAACTTCCTCCGACTCCTGTTGAGAGGTTGATTCTGTGTTCGCAAGTGCCTCCACATTCTTCCTTTGTCGGGGATTGAAGGTGTATTTTTCGAGAAGGGGTCCAACATGGTGTTTCGCCATGAATCGGAATTTCCTCACGAAGCAGTCGAACATGTGCATAAGTACGTCGCGGCAAGGCTCGTTGTGGTTTCTCTCCAAGTTGGCGAACGCTTCCACCAAATTCATGAGGCCTTTGCAGCACATGGCCTGTGAATGTCCGTAGATTTGAGTGGTGTGCAGCATGAAGGAGAAAAAATAGACGACATTCCCCAGGACGTCGTAGGTGAGATGATTTCGCAAATGATGGCACAGGTCGCAAAGCATTTGAACGACCGACACCCTAAAAATAAGTCATACAATGCTTAAATATCGCATAAATATGAACCAACCTAAGGCACTCGTTGACAGTTACCCCGTTTCCAAGTAAAGTGTTATTGTTGAGCAATCTTGGAAGCATATGAACAAAGTTCTTCTGGTATTCGCTGTTAAAGAAGTAGCGAGCAGCGACTAGGAGTTCCCTGCGGGGGAGGATGGGCTCTTGTGGGCAGTTTTCAAAAAGCGCTATCATCGAATTGATGACCTGGCCGGCGTTGTTTTGAAAAAAGTCAGAAGCAGTACCACCCTAGAACAATGGAATCATTTGGGGAAATGAGTGGAAAACGAACCAAAGGGGATGCCTTCGCGTAGAAGGCCAAGAAAGTGAAAGCCCTTATTTGCGAATTCAAAAATTCATCGGCCACTTCTTTGTTAAATCCTTGTTCTTGCTTTATGTTCGCAGGAATCTTGGCTGACAGGTAAGAAGCAATAATTTGCGTCAAGTCGCCAAGATCAGTCAACACCTGAAAACAGACGAATAATGGCAAATAGTGGATAAATAAAACGACGTACTTGTTGTTTGTACATGTTACAGAGAAGAATTATCAGTGAAGGAACTTCACCCAATACCTTCACACTTTGCTGCGCTCGAGGAATCAAGGTGTACTAAAAGGATACGATAATTTCTAAAAAGTGGCATTTAACTCACAGCGATTTGTCGATCTGTCCCGTCCGATGTGTCCACATGAACTGAGGTTACGCAAAAACATTGTTGCAGCGTCTGGAAATCGACTCTTGCGTTTGCAACAGAACATGTATACTTACGTTTTCTAGCATTACGTCCTCAAAATTCCATTGTGGAAGAACCATTCTCCGTGTGAGGAACATGTTGCCTCCTTCACAGTGTCTGAACATGTCGCCGTACATCATTTTGAAGTGAGACATGAGCGAAGCGACCTAAATGAAGATGGTAGGAATGTAAAGAAGGAAAAACGAACATCGGGAACAAACGGCAGACGGTATTGCTTGATGTGTTCACTGAGAATTTTCAGCGCTAACAGCGCGTTTTCCTCGTTCTCATGCGTGATGCACCGTATCAGGATGGGTTCAAAGTTCTTCGTGAAGCTCTTCATAGCTTCGGAGAAAGACATCCGTAAAATCATTTCCAACATTAACTTTCGGATCATCTGAGTGTTGTTTTCGGAAACACATTGTGGTTGGGTGTCATTGAAGAGCTTCAAAAACGCCCTTAGCAAGTTCTCGGCTATCTGATTGAAAACATGTCCGTTCGGAATGTCGTCGAAATTAGAACTAATTTCTACCAGCGCTTTGTATTTCAATTCATCCCTTTGCGTTGTGTCGCTCAGCGTCTTCACCAGGGCATCGACGTGTCCGATCGGCTGCGACTGAATGGAACTGGCCCGAATACCCACAGAGCCGGACGACGTCTGGAACGGCGGGCCACCGCCTGAATTGTACATGCCAAAATCGAATGTCTGAAATCAGAGCGGTTACGAATGTACAGAGATTACGAGAACAGCGTCTGTTGGAAAGCCACGCGAGACGAAGCTGGTACGGAACTGTAGAAATGGCGAACCAATGATGATAATGGTTACTCGTAGATACCGTGCAAAAATTGTCAAAATTTGCATACACAGTCTGCCACAGCGAATAAAACTGATTGCTAGCTGAAAGGATAGGTAACTGTGGTGATCGGTGACCGCAGAGGTTTTAAGCTTGATCGTTCAAAAGAAAGCGAGAGAGAGAGACTCAATAGTTTGGGTTTTACCAGTTACCATGGCGAGATCGGGAAACATCGTTTGTTCATCTGCATTTGGCGCCCATTTTTGTGGACGATGTGTGGGGTAGGATTAGCATACACTTTTTTTATATCCGGCGCAGAGGAGGTATGTGCGATTATTATAGAGAGATTAGAGAGAAAAACATCTTCCTCACTACGCCTATGTTTGGCGGAAAACACTGGTCTCGACGAGTTCGTTGGGAAAACGCGCGATCCTCAGTATCTAAGCCGAGAATGCAACAGCACAAGCGAAAGATGGCCACGAGCCGAGAAAAGCGAACACGAGCGAGCCCGGCTGGAACTCGTGAGATTTCCAGCGGATGTCCATCTGTGGCACAGTCAACACATAAAATTGAACCGTTCTGGAGTGAGTGTTTCAACATAGTTAAAGGATCCGGAGCCAGATCTGAATTTCTCCGAATTCAACTGCCGGAGTCAAGCGCGATGTCGTAGAGGCTTCCAGGACTAATTGCTCATGAGGAGTCATCTCTGCCTAGAGTACAAGAACAACTTAGAATGGACAATTTATACGCAATTTCTTTTGTACACACAAGTTCTTTTTAGGCGGCCAGCGATCCAAAGAGCACATGGGGGTCTCAATTCACTAATGTCTAAAAAGGGTGTTATTAAAAAGGGCTGTCAGACAAGGGCCACCTCTGGATCCTATTCGAATAACGAAATCTTGCTTTTCTTATTTAAGGCAGTTGGTTTTGCAACAGTTTTATGAAATAGTGGAACTGTAGGTGGTTATAACTCGAAATTTTCGGCTGGCCTTATCCAAAATCCCATCCGATCCCTGACCGTAGATGTCAGGTCGATCCGGGAACACCTCTCATTGGACCAGTTCCGCTAAGGATTTGTAGGAACAAGTAATGGTTTCGCCACTTATGTACCCATCAAAGGTGACGTGATGAATTTGTAGCCATCGCGAACCGTAGCAGCATTGTAGCATTCTGAAATGTAACACTTTTGAACCCTAATCCTCCAAGGGGGCAGAAGATTTTATTCAAGGATAGATGGACTGCGTTGTACGTTAGTCCCGCTCGGAACCACTGAATTTACCAACATGTCTGATCACCTTTCTGTTCACTTTTTGACGCTACATGGCGTCGTGGGAGGGGTTCTCTCTTGCATATACAGTGTAATCCCATGATGGACCGCCGTAAGAAGAAGGCGAAAAGAAACCTCTGTTGTAGTATTTATGCTCTATCAAACTTGTGTCAATCTTGCAGATAAATTCCATAACAATAGCAGAATTCCAAAAAAACCTTCTCCTGGGCTACAACACACGAAGTTGAGCAAATCGTTGATTTTTGATTTTTGCATTCCAGATGATGTCACTTCACCAATACCTTGTCTTGCAAGTCGCTAAAGCACGTTATTTCGTGTCGTCAGTCACACTTCCAAAGACGGTGTGTGTTTACGATTCCCGTTCGGCGTTATTGTTATCACGTTCACTGTACCTACAAAAAATCCTAATTCAATGAAGGCATGGGGTGTTTTGTTGTATAACCAGTTTTGACGCCATCGGCACTCAACATCTGATTTTACGCAATCAATTTTCCTCTGCCTCTCTCCTCTTGTCGAAGTGACTTGCCGTCGTTTTACTTCCCAAAAACTAAGCCACACTACGATGAGTGAACAGTTCTCTCGTAGTGGTAGGGGTGGCCGAGTGTTTTGCTAAGCAGGTTTTGATGATTCGACCCAGAACAGAAGTGAACCACCTCCTGTTGTCATAATTCCGTCGGTTACCTATCAGTTCTACTTCATCGTTCTTTCCTTTTCGTTATGTTCCTCACATTCTTATTGTCCACCACGTTATTCTTAACGGCTGTAGTCGCATCGGGCGAAACCAACTCCACTGAATTGGAAAACACGAATTCGACAGATATCAATTATGAGCTCTTTCCCCTCGACCTCTTATGTCCTTTGTGCTACTCTATCATCGAAGGATACAAGAAGCAAGTCAAAGAAAATGCCAATTTCCAAAAGGTACGGCCTCTGTTCCAGAAGATATGACGTGTTTCCAGGAACTCCTCAGTTCGTGTGAAAAACTAGGCAAGGACGACAAAGACAAGCTCTTGATCTGCAACGAGAAGATCACCGACATCAACATAAACAAGCTCCGAGACATGCCCACGAAGGACATCTGTATAGAACAAAAATTTTGCAATGCCCAGGATGAAATTACATCGGTTGTATTCGAGAATACACCTCCCGAAAACATGACGATCCAACCGATTCCCGAAATTGTGAACGCTACACAAAAACGAAGTAAAGCGTAAGACCCGTTGACGGTTCTGTGAGTCTCACAAGTGCACATTACAGACTTGCAGCAGCAGAACCCACGTCGTCTGCGTTGACTTTCTGGCTTAGTGAAGCTGTTTTGATAGCAACGATATTATTTCAGATTATCTGTTAAGCGACACTATTTACTGATGCTTTGGAGGTACAACGTCAAGATGTTTGTAAAATGCGTCCCAAAAATGCCATTCCGAAAATTTTTGAAAGTGTCTCTGATTTTTAATAAAGTATTATGACCCGAAAGACCTGTTTAACCCCGCTGCTGCGTCCTCGATCGAAGCACTCGTCGCTGAACGTTTCCATATCGCTCGTAAAGTGTGACCGACAGTCTTACGTGGATTCGAGACATTCCAGACATAAAAAAACTCCAACCGATGACACTGGTCTATAGCATTGGATGGGTCCATATGTCATATGGAATGCGTGTGGTTACAGATTGGCGCAACGTGTGTGGTCTGCATGTCAAACTAGCATTAGCACCGTTCACCCCTTCATAGTTGTCCAAGAATTGCTCGTGAGCGTGCAAGAGAACATTTTCCAGATAATCGAATCTTCTCTTCTGGCCTTCGAAAAGTACCTTCTTCATGCTATTTTCTGTTTGATTCTTAAGCAAAGTAGGGAAACAATCTTGTTTTCTTTTGAATTTGGGAAATTCCCAACTTCACATTATTTTCGCGCTCTGCAGGCGAAAACCTGTTTGTTAACAGATCCATTACATTCCATTGTTCAAGTGGGTTCTTCGGCAAACTCTTGCCATTGGGAGAACCGAATTCAAACTATAATTGCTTTTTGATTACACTGGGTGTTTTTCTGTTTTTCTCCTCTTAACGTGGGATGAAGAGCTATAAGGGTATGAGTATCACTTTGCTGAATGCAGTGGATGTTGCAAAACAATCCTGAGCACCATGTACACCTTAAATGGTGGACTTCAGTTCAGACGTTCGACATCGGTGCTCTGTGTGCTCATTTGCATAAGACCGTCCAGAATGGTCCTTACGCATGTTGGAAGGTGACAAGCCGAATTCACACATCCTTAACAAATGGATAGCAAAGGAACGTCAAAATGTGCGAAAATCGAAAAGGGCAAGAGAATTTCACAAGTGTATACCTGTACATCACTGTCCTATCCAACCAATGAAGTCTCACAAACGCTCGCCTGGTTTGCCCACCCTCGCCTGGTTTGTTCACTCGAGTAAATACAATGTTTATTTTTTGTTCGGATAGAACAAGCACATTAAACCGATAAGTAAAGCAATTCACATGCAATGTTGAGGGTAGAGGAAAATTTCCGCATCTGGGATCTTCACCACCATCTTCGCAAACCAGTACTCCTGCTTGTAGACCTGAGTGTCGTTGCTCGGCGGAAAGTAAGCCATCCATCCCAGAGTGGCCCCTCAAATAGCGCCGCAAAAGTGTTATTCAAGACAATGTTTATCGCCAACCTGTGCTTTCGGCGGAGAAACCAAAGACTAGGTCAGGATGATTGCCTTCATAGTTGGCTTCTGGTCCTGGCTCGCCTTCATAAACGAACACGTTAGTCTCGTATTTGTTAATCCTCACAGATTCACTTCGGCTCTTCCGCAAGGAACCCAATCCGAACTGCTCGAGGTACTTGTCGTAGTACAAATCATTTGTCCGGTTGCATCCCTATCGCAAATACGTTGCGAACCTTTCTTTAAAAATACCTCCGGAGTGTCAATGATGGCGCCCTTTTCGAAGATGTAGTAGGTGGCTTTCCAGTCGTTGTCCAGTCCAATCTTATGGTAAAGGCGTTGCTCCTCGGCATCTTGAACCCAAACCATCCCAATCTTCGTAATCTACAGTTAACTGTTACAACGACTTTCGAAGAATAAGAAGGGAGTACTTTGTTTTGTTTGTAATCGCTGGTAGAGTTTCCAACAAGTCGTTCTTCTATTGTGAGGATGCCATGATCGCATTGTTGGCTGACGTTCGCATTAAAATATTCCGTCTTCCACACTAGGTTATTATGTTTTTCGGCTGAAACAGTCCTTGAATGGCTACAGAGGCGAGTAATTACCATTTATGACTGAGTAGACAACCGCTCCGACACCCAATCCGAGAAAGACGAACGCCAAGAAGACTCGGACAAGAATAGACCAAAGCTGTAAAGATTAAGGTTATGTGGGGTCTCTATGTGTCATTTTATCCTACTTGACTTCCAGTGGACTGGTAGGAGATCAGTGAAATATTATCGTCATCGATTTCAACCGTTTTCCGTGTATATCTACAAGCGAAACTGAAGGATTTGGGATTAAGACTGCTGTACTTACTCATAGGAGACCTCATCGTCCGAGTACGACATCCCTGTGAGAAATCACAAAAGTGTAAATCTGAAATGCTACATCTAAGAACCATCACAGGGGGAAGGTAGATGCTCTTCGCACTGCAGCGACTAGTGCACTACCGGCAACACTGATAAGGAGAAATGTGACGTTCACATGTAGACGTAATCACCGAGCAAAATGGATTAATAACTGTTCTTACACGTGTGGGTTGCTTGAAGGAAAAATTCTTGAAGTGACACTTTCAATTCTGAAAAACATTCGTTCCTAATGAATTCACCGTCTTTGACAACGAACAGCAGTTGTCCACAGTTTCATCCTTATCTTCCAATTCGCTTCAAATTAAATGCCGAATTCCTTCTTCTCTGGATGCGAAACCAACCCATGTTGCAGGACAAACTTATTGTTAATGATAGCGGTCATACCGTACTATTCGACTGAAACTTATATACGTACGACTATATACTTGAAGTTACAGTTGTCTTCACCATCGCAGCCTAGCGCGTACCAGAGATATGGAGAGGTGCAGCAGAATAAATTCGCCGATGATTCACTCCTATCTTCCCGCCCTAGGTGTTCTTTTACGTTTCTAGCTTTATAAATTAAGATAGCAAAATAATGCGGACTCCGGCTTTTACAATTGGACTTCTATCGTGTGTGCTATGTGGAAATGGATGACATTCTCAGACGATATTAGAGGGTTCGGTTTTCTTCACTGAAAGAGCGGCGTTCACTGCACATAAAGTTCGAAGGGTTGAATACGCACCAATATGCGAAAAGCCAAATGCGAATGAAAGGCCAGGGCGGCTAAACAAACGCTTGTTAGTACAACGAGCACATGCTTGCAATGCAAATCGTTCGCTCCAAAACGTGGATGATTCAGGGTCACGATGTCGCGACCTCACTAGAACGTTCTGATCATACGAGAGCGCTGCACCGTATGAACAACAGGTTCTCATCTATAGACGTGTGAGAGATGTGTGTGAATGGCGGACATTTCCTGGTTCCAGTGATGTGAATTCAAATATAGACATCTGGGTCTCACAGCGATAGCGTCGTGACTCGAAGTGTTGTCTCTGGCCATACGATCCGTGGGTGAACGCAGCGTCTCTTTGTGACCATCGTCCGCTGAACCGATCTGCCGCTATGCGTTTCTCGGAATTCTGTACAGGATTCTGTCGACTTTTCTGTCCTAGTGTAAGTGCTTTGCTCATTCCACGTGGTAACATACATTGATGTTTCAGATTTCTGTTGACTCCATAAGTTCGGCAGAATTCGGGTACGCACGAGTTGTGGATCGCAGTGACCTTGACGAATCCGGCGTTTCCCAGTATGTGGTTGTTGGTGTTGCGGAGAACTCCGTCGGAGAGAACGACGACACCATGTCCATGAATGATACAGCGTTCTTTAACGACCCTGTGGTCCGTGGGTACCGCAAAGATTCGCTGATTGTTGAGGATAAGGGTCAATCGAAGAAGCTGGCGTCGAAGTCACCGAAGAAGCTGACATCAAACTCTTCGAAGAAGTCGTCAAGGAATTCGGCGCCTACTAGGAAGCGTACTCCTTCCTCCACAACTATTCGCCATCGGACTCGTAGTAAGTTTCTGAAAACAGTACGTCTTTGATGAGGTTATCGTTTTAGGCTTGAATGAGGCACCATCCAGAGAAGGCATTGTCTTGCCTCCTAATAGTGACGACTCCTTCATTTACGAGTTGCAGCGTATACGCTATGAAGATTGGCTGTTTACCCATGTCCAGTACCGCGATGAAGAGGCCGATTCCACGAGAACTACCGAAGACTCTCTCACTGAGACGCGTACGATGAAGGAGAGATTCTTCGATTGGCTGCCCTTCTTGAGCGCCTAACTACTATGTTCCCAGCGATTGGATTTATTTGTTGTTATTTGTTGAGTTATTTGGTGTATCAAGTTTATATATGCGCCTTGTGCACAGTTTTAAGTATATAAGATTATTTACGACATGGCAAAAATAAAAGTTTATTTTATTCAGAGTGAAGGGAATAAGTGGAGACCCACCATTGAAAGTACGATGTCTGTGTAGCCGAGTGGTGGTCCGAGTCGGGATTCCTACTCTCAATGGTCACATTAAGCCGGCTGCACAGTATTATTCGCAGGGAACTATTGTCTTCGGCAACCATCGGCACATCGAAGCTTTACCACTGCAAGGTCCCGGACGACAGAGTTTAATGTACAAGATTTTCTCTTTCATCGGAGAGTAGTTTCTTTGGAGTCCCAATAACGACTTCGCGCGTGCCCGGAGTATAACTGACATGGATGAAAAGCTTTCCACAACCTTTTTGTTGGAGCTGCACTGTGCTCCTCGCTGGTATAGGGACGTAGCTAATTAAATGAATTGCCTCTGTCCGAGAGTTGACTTGTCAGCACTGTCAATTATCAGCAGTTTATAACCGTTATAAGCAGAATGGGAAACAAACAAAACGCATCAACAATCAAAAAATGAGAACATCGATGAACCGCTAAGCATGACAAGCAAACAAGGAAGAACCATTCTTAGCAGGGTCGACGATCCGGATTACGCGGGCGAGGAGCACATTTGATGATATCGTCAACACGGAGAATCTAAATAAATTTAAAATGAATAGATTATTTAATAACGCTCCAGTCCTACCTGCTCGGCGGCTTCAGCTGCACTCGAGATCATGCACATCTTCACATTATAGGATTCGATTACACCAAGTTCCACAACATCTGCGACTTGGCCCTTCTCAATGTCGATACCCATACGATGATTTCCGTTGGCGTGCTCAGATCGTAGCTGAGTGACGAGCTCAGCACTGTCGAGCCCCGCATTGTCACAGATAATGGTCGGCAGTTGAGCAAGAGCACGGGCAAAGGCTTCCACTGCAATAGCTTCCTTGCCCGCAACTTTCTGGCTTTCAATCATGACAGCTGAGGACATTAAAATCTCCGAAGCTCCCGCTCCAGCGACAGTTCGCGCTTCCTTCACATGTGTTACAAGAACGCAAAGAGCATCATGAAGTGAGCGTTCAGCTTCATCAAGGATTTGCTGAGTAGCGCCTCGGAGGACAACTGAGCATGCCTCTCCGAGAGGAACTCCAAAGAAGCGGAGCAGCGTATCTTCGCCAATGGTGACCTTCTCGATCAGATCACAACTTCCATACGTAACAGCTCCAGGAGTGTCAAAGGTAGAAACAATTTCGCCTCCCAGAACCAACGCAAGCCTTTCGATGCCTTCGAAGTCAGCATGCTCAATGGCCATGATTTTATGGTCAGCGAATAGCTGCTCAGGGTAGTTGTAGATAAGTTGGCGGTTGATGAACACATTGATATCATGTGCAGCAATCTTCGCCACCTAAAAATGTGTTAATGAGGAACAGCTAGGAAGGAACTTGTACCTTTTCCTTCATCTTCTGCTTCTCGGCGGCTTCGATTTCAGCGACTTTAGCGACAGACTCTACACGAACACGCGTTCCGAAGACCTTAATTTTGTCTGTGTCCATAGGAGTATTGGCAATCAGAATTTTGGCGTTCTCAACTCGTTCTGGCTGGTACATGCCAGGTTTCTTCTCCAGCAAGAATCCTGTAAAATTTTTGTGGTACATAAGAGTATGGAATTCGTTAATGGAACATACCTTCATCCAAATAACTTTCATTCATAGAACCTCCAAGCTTCTTAATGATCTGGATGGCGTCCAGATTTCCTGACCCCTTCAAGCGCAGAACTGCATCCACAGCTAGTTTGGCGAAATGCTCCTTGTGTTGGTTCAAAATCTTCGAACTCAATGTGGTACGAGCGATTTTAAGTAGATCTTCGCGGAGCTCTTCGCTAAAGTAAAACAAAATGTCGCCGAAGCATAATGATTTCTGTTACATGTTGGTTCCGGACTTTACTGCTGATTCCTTCAGAGCGGCTTGAGCGATTTTCAATGCCTTTCGGTATCCTTGAATAATAGTCTGGGGATGAATTCGCTTATCAACAAGCTTTTCGGCCTCCCTAAGAAGTTCGGCAGCGAAAACTGTAACAGAGGTGGTGCCATCGCCAACCTCACTGTCTTGTGTCATGGAAACATCTATAACCGCGCTATTAGAGAGGATATATCGTTAAGGCACTCACCAACCAACACTTTTGCGGCAGGGTTATCAACTCCAATTGATTTCAAAATAGTGGCACCGTCATTAGTGACCGAAACGTTTTGGTGCTCACCATCTCCTGACACAAGGATTTTGTCCTGCAAATAAGTAATAAAATTGAAGCGCAGATTATATCCATACCATTCCTTTCGGTCCAAGAGTTGATTTCACAAGATCTCCAATGGCAATAGCACCCACAAACGAGGAAAGTCGAGCAGCCTCTCCACGCTCTTCAGTAGCATTCTGGTGCAAAATTTGGACAGGCAGCATGATGTACAAGTTCTCCTGAAATCGTCAATTGAGAGTGGAACGTTTCTATACATATGGAGCGCCGATCAAATAATGCAACAACATACTCATACATCGCCAAAAAATGCGAACAATTAAGAATCCGTAGAATCTGCACTAGGCGAGTAAAAAAGGAAGACTGCCAACGGAACATCCCTCCAATTCCTCTCAGGAAGAGTCACATATTATCCTTCTCGAACCTTCAGACATTGTTCTAGCAAGTTACGGTAGTCATCAGGTCAATCGTGCCGAGACCTAGCTTCCCAGTTGCTCTTGCAAAGTTTGGACACATGTGGTTGCCTCGCTCGTCGTTTGCTAAAGCTTCACAAATCTGAGTGAAGTCTTGTTTTCTACATCCTTATGGGTCTACATAAGCCTGTAAATATGTTTGTAAGCGAGCTCACAAGTAAGTCATAAGCGAGTTAAGCGAACTTGTCAGCTCATGAAAGGCAAGGACTATGTAATTCTTTCTTGGTGGTACATATTCACTGTTTCACTTGAACTCCGACACAACTGAAATCTTCAGAATTATTAGTACACCGTCAGGGTATGGTAACGTCCACAGATTTTACATTTTCAACATTTTTGCTGTAGACACATCTTGCGCTTTTGCCTCTTGCGACTTGCTATTGAGTCCACAGTTCATTCGAATATTGTTTTCCTTGCTGACAGCAGAAGTTTTCCGCTGGCAGTTCGGAACAAAGATTCCGTTAACGATCGTACCAGCAGCTTTCTTCCATATGTACGTGTGTGCAGTTCGATCTATTCCAGGACCTTCTTAAGTAGTTTCGTTTGTGGCAAGTGTTTTTCCAAAAATTTATGAAGGACATGTGGGCACTTGAGCAGAACATTGGACACAATTTCGATTCGTCATCGGACAGAAGGACATACAAGGAGTGAGTAGCGCTTATAAAGGCAATAATAAAAAGTAACTGCGAGGGAGAGGGGAGGGAGGTTGGATGCGGTGCATGAAAGACTAGACATGAGTGGTAATATACAAGTTAAAAAAACAAGGACCGTGCGCCTCGGAGTGGAAACGCACAGCTGGCAGTGTGGCTGAGTCGCGGCGAAGTACGTAAGTATTACAAAGTTATTACACATAGAAATGGAAATTAAGAAATGAAGTTGAAGTCGAATCTCATTACAAAACAGGCGATGAAGGGCAGTACCGCGCTTTTCGTCGATTTCCTCAACGTTTGAAAAGCACGATAAGAGTGTGGGTCATTTATTTACAGTCACCGGGGGTTACGGAATCACCTTCCGGCATTTGCGATTTGAACGGCCGATTCAGTGAACATAATCATTGTTTGTAAAAATCTGAAAGCAGCTTACTGATGAGAGGCACCAAGCGTGAACTTACAAAACCGCATAAGAGGGGACGAAGAATTCCTCGACGAATGAAGCTGTGATCCTCTGCTCGCTGTCGCGCCCACGAGTTGTCCACTCAAAGGAACGTCTGGTTGACCATGCGCTGATGCCAGAATGACATCACGATGAAGACGGGTCAACACCCTTTGGACAGCGTTGAGCTGCTACATTACGCCCAAGACGGTTAAATTAACCTGCAAGGCAAATACCCTCAAGTCAGGTTACGGTATGTGTACATCCCGCGATAACATGTGTATGCATATGA
Source organism: Steinernema glaseri (assembly GCA_000757755.1). Classification (NCBI taxonomy): domain Eukaryota; kingdom Metazoa; phylum Nematoda; class Chromadorea; order Rhabditida; family Steinernematidae; genus Steinernema; species Steinernema glaseri. The sequence goes on from KN173111.1 coordinate 60,440, forward strand.
AGTAAAGCTGTGAGTATTGAAGGTATTAAAGTGGGTTGCACGGGTGAGATGACTAATGCCGGGTGCACACACTGAATTTTAGCGAAATGGAATGTATGAATGGACGGATGAAATGGGCGCTCGAACCAGCTGC
>KN173115.1:1243-15876 GCA_000757755.1 Steinernema glaseri
TTACGGGCCTATCGGTCGTGCTGGTGACCATTACCATGGCCGAAAAAGTTGGCGTTCTCATTAGACCGTGGATTACGGTCAGAATGAGAGTTGGGATCCCGGAAAAAAGAAGTCGACCAAGTCCTCTTTTTCAGTCCTTATCCGAGGTGTTCACAAGTCTGAGTCCAAATCAAATCGTGTTTGCTGGACTTCTCTATGAAATTTCCAATTGCGATCTTTTTACCAACAACGGGATTTTAGCCTGGTTGAGTAGAGCTAGAAAGAGGGGGTTAAATCGGTGTTTTCAGAGCTGTTGATGTCCGCTTATAACGCTTCTTTTTGTTTGAAATTTTAGCCCATAACCCCCTCTGCACAGCCCCTACTCCGAGCCCTCAAAAACCTTGGATCTGGTGCAGGAAGATGGCGGAGACGGCGGTGCATCCCTGCTGACAGCTGTCCGGAGCTTGCAAGGACGCGCATCTGGCGTCGCAGGTCGAGTTGTTCTGATCGAGATCCTGGCATCCTATGTGACACTTAACGAGCGCGATGGGCTTTTTTCTCGGCTTCGACCTACCGCGTTGATGCGACACTGGTAGTCGCACTTGTCGAACGGGTTCTCCCAGGTGAGTTCGTTCCGTTTCAGAGGGACTGCCTGAAGAGGTCAATGAGGCGATTGGGATGAAAAAGAGATCGTTTGATTCGGGTTGGGTTCCTGTCCCCAGAACAGGAATACGGACTGGGAAGAGGTGTAAATTTGTGTAAAAAGACGTTTGTTTTGGTCGATTTCCCTGACTGTCACTGATCGATTAGTGTGGTACATATACATATGTACATAACAACCACACGTATAAGTGATATAGTATCATATGGACCTGTTAGAGTAGAAAAGAGACCTATTAGATATCTTAGAGACCCAAAGTATAACATTATAGAGACCTGTTAAATCATCATAGAGATCTGTTTGAAATTATAGGGACCTGTTAGAGTAGAACTCTAGTGGCTCGGCGTGCACAAATTGATGCTCTTTTTTGACCTACAATTCTGCAAATTAGATGTGCTCATCTCTTGCAATCCTTTCTCCGACTACTTGACCCACAAAAAATATAATTCCATCCCCTTAACAATATTATGATCTTCTTGACTGCGGTGACACTTGTGACCTATGCATGTTAAGGTTCCTAATGCGAGAGTGTAAAGAGACGTTGTTTTCTTCCGATCAAGTGGGTGCTGGAATGTCGCTGTACCCTAGGCAATAAGCTGAAAAATTCTCTCTCAAATAAGTCTAAATTCTCTAAAATGGAACTCACCCTATCTTCCTGTAACAAACCCACTTCCCCTATTACCAACAACGATCCCGACGAGGCCCTAAGTTAATAATGTTTAAGAAAAGAAGGTTATAGTTTGCTACTAGTAAAATCAGACTCTGCAAAATGCTTTCAACTTCTTACATAACCCTCTGCACAACCATAACCAAAGGAAAAGAACCTTTTGCAAATAGGATTTCTGCAGTTTTTTCGTTAGGGTAATTAGATTTATTAGGACAGCCTTCGCCGAGGAAACGACCGACCAGCGGTCACCTACTTTCCCTTTGCAACTTCCTCCCGCGTCCTCCTCCCAAAAGAGTCACGGTCCGCGGCACCCTCTGGGTGCCCCAGTGCCCGCGAACCCGATGTTACGCAATTAACTCCCATCGGACATCCTCCACTACCGTAATCGATTGTTTTGGCGTGGAACTGTCAATTGGCAACGTCGCTGCTCCCTTGGAATTCGGGCGGCAAGGGGCGATCGAGACTAACAACCCGCGCGGACCTCTTCACCTTTGCCGTCTTCAAGGTCGTCGGCATTTCCGATCGATCGATGAGCCTTCTTCGCGTGACTCCGTGGGAATCCCCATGTATGAATGAATCCGACGGACTGGTTTGTATTCTGGTGAGTCAGAAGAGTTCGCGAATCGCCTTTCCGATTCGGAAGACGACGCCGTGAACAAACAGAGTCGCCACGCGGGTCACTGAGGACTCCGGAGACGGAATTTTAATCCGATAATTCTGGATTTGACTCCAAAAAACCGGAAAGCGAAAGTGCTCGGAGGGATCGATTCGAATTCCATGTTGAGCCCTCATCGATCCTCGGCGCCACAGGAGCGCCCCTAGAGCGCTTCGAAGGGGAAGGGACCGTAAGAAGCGGTGGCTGTACGAATCAAGAAGAACGATGAATATTCATCGGAGCGGTTCGGATCGATCGCCGATGAACCTGCTTCGGTTGGGTCGCGCACCTTCGAGACGAGACGACTTCGAGACGAGACGTCTCCCTTCCCAGTCTCTATTGTCTTCCTCGCCCCCGAAACCGAAAGAACCTAACACGACTCACCAGGTTACGGTCGACACAGTGGTCCTCGCATCGTTGCAGCGAGTTAGAGAACACGGTAGCCGTGGAGTACGGTATGAGTAGCAGGAGCACAAAGGGGATGGAGGGGCCGCACATGGCCCAAGGAGCTGAGGGGGCCTCCGGAGCTGCCCTGGCACATGCAAACCGACGGGGAACGGTCGCGCAATGACGGTCTTTCGCAGTGCGGCTGCGCGGCCTAAACGCCGCCGGTGGGCTAGGCAGGTTTCGCACTCCTACAGGCGGGGCACGCGCTCGAGACGGCCGCTGACCACCGCCGTCCGACGTCACTGTTTACCCACGTCCTTGTTTTTACTACAAGGAGACAAATGGGTACAGAGAGGCGCGCGCCGCCGATCAAATAAGGACGAGCGGAAGCCATGGCCAGGCGTTTTTCGAAGAAGAAGGCGCCATTGCGACTAGGGTGGTAATTGGAGGTGGCAGATTTTTTTCTTCTGGATCGCTAGTATTACGGGAAATCTAATCGAATTAAAGAAAAAGGAGGAGGAAGTGGAATGAGAAGGGGTTCAATGATCAATGGTGGGAACTGTTAATTATGGTCATAATTAACGGCAAGCTATGGCGACCGAAAGTCTCCTTTTGAGGCCAGGCGAGTCTCAACTTTGGCACATTTTTGCAACCTAATGTTTGGGTACTTTTTTGCATCCTCATTCCCCTTGAAGTCGATGTTCGCTTCCGAGTCGGGTCTTCTTATTTTTTTTCTGCATCTCTTCGCCTATAAAGATTTCCGGATACCGTATCGATCTGACGATTCGAGAATCAGGACTTGAGGGGGCAGAAGACAAAGAATCATCGACTGTCTCGGGCCTTTTTTTTTTTGCGCCCTTCACGGATCGTGGTGGGACCGTTGCAATCGGCGATCGGTTGATCAAACTTCTTGTGCCGAAGAGCACGCCGTCGTTGAAACACGCTTCTCTCCGCGTCTTTCGTGTCGACTTCTTCTTCACCTTCCGTGCCGCGACCACCTGATTTAACCTTCGTGACAAGCCGAACTAACAGCCCTACTTAACTACCAACCCGGGTATTCCAAGCTTTACACATTAAAGGAGTGCTGCTTCCGTTAACCCGCTTCTACTGTTCCTTCCTTTAAGTGATTCTAAACTACCCGCAAAGCTCCTTTCTAGTTGAGAGTACGGTAATAAACTCCTTGTTCCGATTTACTTGGATGAGCTAATTGTCTAAGCTACGTAATTGCCTGAAACGCACTCCGCTCCAGCACCCAATTCTTGCTCCAGGACAAGAAAACCATCACCACTTGACAACCAAATATTAATGTGATAATGGAGAAGACAGCAATGTACAACAATAGAAAGCATTTTGTGATGTATACAGTCAATGACATTAACATAATAACATATACAGAGTGAGTATAATGTAATAGACTATTCTGTAAGGGTCAGAATGAAGGACATACCATGTCTTCCATTAAGACACGATTCTAAGTAGGACATACAGTTTATTACAGAAATGTCTGACAGGTGATGATTCAGTTGCGTGAAGGGGAAGCCTCGCATCAATTGCTGAAAGTACGATATTTTATGGCCAGGCAAATAGGGGTGAATGTTAGGATTTAAAGCTAGCTGGTAATAAAGGGCTGGCCAGGCATTTATTCGCTGAAGCACGTTTACGTACGATCGTAAACAGGACTATACAGAAGCCACACACCGGAAGAAGAGTAGTAGAAGGAGACTCTAGTCACCAGAGTCTGGGGGTATAGGTTAATTATTCCTAAAAGAGAAATCGATCAGTACGATACGATTCTCGCTTACAAGGGGGCGAACAGAGGTTGCGAATCCACCACGGTAAGGGAAAGTAAGGCCGAAGGGAAAGAACTTACTTCGACGCTCCTCCAATAAGCGACAGTAGCATCCAGAAGATGTAGATAATATCCAGGAAGATCTGGATGGCGGCAAAAATGTGGTCTTCGGGGGAGATTTCGTACTTGCGGCCTCCCATGATCATCTAAACAAGAATACAGTCACGATACCCTTAAAAGACGGCTAACCTGAATGTCGATAGCGAGGTAGAACATGAAGAGAAGAGCGGCCAATCCGGCGTAGATAGTGTACAAGAACTTGACTTTGAAGATGTAAACCGACATCACAGCGACCAATCCGAAGAGGAAGAGAACCATGGAGAGGATGAACATGACGCCCAGCATGCTTGTGAGGTCCTTCTTGGTGGTAGCGGCGAAGACGATGATGCTTGCACAGCAAACGGTGGTGATGATGAGGGTCAGGAGCACAGATACAATGTCGTACACTGAGCACAACATCATCGTCATGTATCCGATGGCCAGAGTCTAAAAGAACACACCTCAATACCTAAACTGTGCGAAGAAGCTTACCAAGATGGCGGTCATGATGAGATTTGAGGGGAAGCTGCGGCGGACACTTTCACAGCACATCAGGGCTATGTACACACCGAGGAAGACTCCGCTAAATAAATTAATTCATGAGGTATTCACAGAAAAATTTACTTACTAGCTGACCCAGTAGAGTGCCATATTTTGGTGGACGAAGGACTTGATCGGATGATGTATGAACGGCATGGCCGACATAACCGCAACAACGCCAAGCTAAACAAGGAGCTTATAATGAAAGTTTGTACTGCAAAAACTTACCATAATTGCGACTAGTGTGAAAACCTTCCGAACAAAAGCCGCTCGGATGGTTTGATCACTGAAGCTGAGGTTGTCCTTGGGGACATTTCCTGATTCCACATATGTGTCATTCATCATTCTTGGTACCACAGGAGGTGGTGGAACGTAACCTGAATAAGAGCCGTGAAAAAAGGTCTAGCAGAGTCACGACAATGAATCCCACACGATCGAAGAAAGGTAAATATACGACTCCGATTATCACCACCCATGACAAGTGACTCATCCACAAGTGCCATCGCATCATCTTAGTGTTAACAAATTTAAATTGAAAGTAACTAACCGCCTTGCTGAGGATTGTTTACGTTCCATCCAGGTCCAGATGGGGCCTGCTGGTAAGGATTGTTCCCCATATTCGGATTGTATCCGCTCTGATAGGGCGGCTGTCCGGCGTAGTTGTATGACATTTTGGAAGAAATGTTTTAGTCCCAAAGGGTCTGAAATCCACATTAATAGCGGTGAATAAGATTCACGCCACGGCTGTGAACGCTCAACGCAAAATCGATTATCCACGTCAACTCGAGCGAGAGTACCTGCCAGTGGGAGGTAAATGGCGGCGACTGACAAGATAGGTTCGCCGGTAACGCGAAGGAAAGGCGAAAAGTTGGGTTACCATGGAAATGGCTTCAAAACAAGCGAATTGTTTCCGTGACGCAGGAGAAATAACGCGCCTTCAGGTTCCACGCGTTCGTCGATTTCGCAAGCGCCGCTTCGCAGACCGTTAGATGCCAGCGGCGACGGGAATGAGCCTCCTCCGCAGCAATCGAAAGCGACGAAAAGCACCAAACAAAGAGGGGATGTGACCCTGGACACAGAGTGTCACAAAAAGAAAACAAAGTAGTCAATATGGCGACTTGAAAGTTTTGCATTCTGCGCTTCTTCGCATTTTAGAAATGAATCACAAGCATGAGCCAACGCGGCACAACAAATCAGGAACGGGAAAAACAAGGAAATGGGGGGAGTAACAAGAAGGGGAGTAACTTTTTACAAGAAGTAACAAGAGTTGTCTGGGCAGTCGTCAAGAAGTCTCGCGATGATACCTTATGCCACTGGAGGCGTCCTTCTGACACCAACAAACATCAACGATTAGCAACACGGAAGGAACGCACTAGGGAGAAGTATAGACGGGAATGCGAGACGCTCAGACGTCTTGCAGACGTCTGCTAGACAAACACCAAAAGAAGGAAAAAGGCACAAGAACGTGGCCTCGACTTGGCGTTTCATGGTTCTTGTCACTGTTGATTTGTGTGAATCACAGCGGTGAACTCATCTCGCTCCACAGCTGAGGAGTGGAAAACAAGAAGGGAGAAAATATTGACCTGACACGCGCGGGAACGCGAGACGGTGCAGGACCCACTCCAGCGCTGCAAGACGCCGTCTGTCTCCCAGACAGCGGCTTTTCAGCTTCCGTCATTCGACGATGCAAGCTCCTGGGGAACGGTGGCGCGTCTCCGTCGACCGCTCGCTTCGTAATCGATCGTCCGTTCGCTGTGGAGACTCGGAGGAAGCGACGTCGCCGTTGATAAGGCGATTCTGGCAGAACCAGTTGACGGAGCGCTGAGTCATAGCCAGCCGTTGTTTGGGCTGAAAATAAATTGCGAAACGTGCTTCGAGCGAATTCGATGGAGCGTCGCCGCGCTCATCGCCGGGGGCGGAGTCGTCTTGGCATGAGAACGTTCGCAACATTCTGGGATGTTCGAGAGAAGATCGCCCTAATGAGGATGAGACTTCGACCTTTGTGCTTCTGAGGATTATGTGCCTTCTTTGGGTGGCGCCATCCTTATCTTGGTCCACTTTGGTTATTCTAGATACGTCATCAATATATTTACTATTTTATTTTAGTCCCCCTCTTTCACAATATCCTCCAGGGATCGTAAGAATACGTAAGCGCGTTACTATTTTCGACCGCATGACGTTTTCCGGAGATCCTCGGCTAGAAGATTAAGTATCACACAACACCTGTTCGCCCCCTTGTTTTGATCCCTTTTCTCAGTGATTTTATTAGTGAGGAGTGCAACACGCGTAGTATCTGTATATTTAATTTAAAAAGTTATTAAAGCGTTTGTAGATCGTTGAATGGGTTACGCTCATGCGCCTCTACATCAGTACTCTCCGTGTTTGCGCTCCGAAAAGCGAATCTCATTTCCGTACATCGGTCGGATGATCAATTCGGACGCGACGCGCATCTGGTCCGTGCGCAGTTTGGACTCCACCTTCAGCGAGCGGAGCAGATTCGCCAGGACGCATTTCTCCTCCATTATGGCAAAGCGTTGTCCTAAAAGGACAAAGGTCAGGCGGGAAAGGCCAAGGTCTTTGGATACCAATGCAGTTGCGCGAGCCCGCCGAGAAGGGGATGTAGGCGTAGGCGTGTTTGATCTCTCCTTCCAAGAAGCGCTCCGGGTCGAACACTTCGGGATCCGTCCAGAACTCGGGGTCACGGTGCACCATGGACGGGACGACGACTACGGTAATTCCGGCCGGAAGGACTACTTTGTCTAAGGAGGGGTGATGGTTACGGGGTTGCAGGAGATAGCGCTTACTGACTTTGACCTCCTCGGTCGTTTCGCGGGCAAAGAGCGGGACACTGGGATAAAGCCGGAGAGTCTCCTTGATACATGCCTCCAGATACTTCATGCGGCCGATGTCCTCGTACGTGATGTCGCGGAGCTCCGTCCCAAGCACCTCGTCGATCTCCCGGTGCACTTTGGTTTGTATATCCGGATTAGCGCCCATCAGATGCAAAAACCAGTTGATGCTCGCAGATGTCGTGTCGTGACCCTAATAAACAAACATCAATAGATTCGGGAACGGGATCGTCGTTGAAAAGGAGCTCACCTCGAAAGTGAAAGTGTCCACTTCCTCGTGGATTCCCTCGAGCGACAATTCGCCCTTCGCGTGCATGTCCAGCATCAGATCCAGGAAGGCCATTCGCCGCTTCCCGGAGTCCGTCTCCGACTGGATCAGTTTCTCGATCCCGCCCGCCTTGTCCGCCAACGCCTTGCGCTTCATGATCGCGTTCGACGTGAAGTCGTGCAGGATCTTCACGTATCGCTTCTGCTCCTTCCCCTCGCCGAATTGGTCGAAGAGGAAGTCCAAGTAGAAGTGGGGCTTCAGCTGACGTTTGAAAATCAGTTTCTTCATGCTGCACGGGAACAGTTAAGGGGCTGAGAAGTGCACAAGTACCCACCCGAAGACAGCGTCGAGATAGTCCGTGTGGACCTTCTGCGCATTGATGTTTGTGCCCAGGGCGGCTTCGCAGATGATGTCAAGGGTGCAGAGGGTCACCGTGTGGAAGATGTCGTGGAACTGGCCATCGGCAAGATCCAGGAACTTGTCGAGGAGTGTGTTCGAGTGGCGATTATAGACCTGGAACGGTAATCGATTGATGGGTCATCAGTGGCCTCGCCCAAGTGACACTTGAGCTAGGTGATCGGTCACTTACTCCAACGAAGTCTTTCAAAATGTCGTAGTGGAAGGCTGGGGTTAGAAGTTTCCTGCGCGGACGCCACTTCGACGGCTTGCTGGAAGGCTGTGAGATGAAAATAGTGGAGAGGAATACGGTACTTACCTAATGAGAAGACCCTCGCCGATCCAAGGTGAGAGGAAGCTGTATTGCATCGGCTTGTTGAGCATCTTGCTGCTTCCGAGCACTGCTTCACACTCCTTGGGACCATAGAGCATCACGAAGGGGATTCCGCTGAGCCACACACGGACTACTTTGCCCTTCTCCGGGTGCTGGAACATGTAGGCGAGGCCCTGGGCCTGCTCGAAGAATTCTAAACACAAGGATTTAAGTTTTATGTAAAGAAGCCACACACAAACCATCGGATTTGAAGTGGAACTGATGAAGATTTCCCAGAAGGGGCCACGTGGGTGGTCCCTGGATGCTGGAGATGCATTTGTAGACAGAGACGATCCTCTTAAGGAGGAAGGTGCCGATCCAGGCACAGAAGCCGACGACGAGCAAGAAGCTGACGGCACCCATGGCCGACCTGAACCGTCACAGGATAAGGGTCGCGCTCGACTGAACGTCTACGTGAGTGGAGCCGCGGCTGCGCGAGTTATCGCGTGATCCGATCGAGGCGATAGATGGTATGCTCCGCTCTCTGACCTACAAGGTTTCTTCCCACCGCCGCCGCTCGTACGATCCATCGCGGAAGGAACCCCTAAGGGGAGGAGAGATACTCCGGCTCCCGCGCAAAGAACGGACGAACTCACTTTCTCCGCGCGCACGCGACTATCACAAGTGGAACTCGCGTGCAAAAAACGAATTCCCGGCAGAATTGATAGGTGCTAGAGGCGACAAAACTGCCGATGACCTTCAGTCCTCAGGGTTATAATAACGCCGGACGAGGACAGTCGCGCGGGAGGCGCGGAAACAAACCATAAAATTGACATTGAAACACGATCGCCGCGCGAATTGAATCAAAAAGTGGTTTCATTGGCATTCTTTCGGGCTGACGACTTTGATCCTTAGGTCAGCGGGTAAAATAGAATTTGAATCACGGACATCTGAGTACCACTAACCTGGAATACGCGATTTATGAAGATTGGACCCTTGAATGTTGTATATTCGGCTCCATTCATCCCATGTTTTCATCGCACACTCAAGGTGACGCCTTTGCCTCCTTGGGTCGGCAGATTAAACACCACGCACGAAAACAACAATTTATTCGGTCGGAGAAGGCTCCGCGTCTCTACTTCCTGGCGTACATCAGGATAAACAGGTGCTCGATTCCACAGCGTCGCTCCAGAACTACTTCACAGCTGAGTGTATCGGCGAAGCGGGACATGAGAAGGGGAATGTCGTTGGACTTCAGAGCGACCACGTAGAATCGTCCTCTGGCGGAGAGGAGCTTCGGAACTTCCGGAAGAAGACGGTCCAGGACGCTCCGACCGGTTTGGCCTCCGGCGTAACATAGTTCCTGGAAATGGAGCTCTTATGCAACAACCCCTCAAGGACTCCAACCTCTACTCTGCTGGCTTCGGCTTCTGTTGGGACGTAGGGTGGATTGAAGAGAAGGACGTCGATCTGACCTTGGAGCCGGGCCCTCAACGGAGTCAGGAGATCTCCCTGGACCAGTTCAATGCTGCAGTCGTTCAAGTCCGCGGTTCTTTGCGTGCAATTCAACGCCTTCAGATTGAGATCAGTTGCAAAGGATAGCGCACTCTGATTACCGCACACTTTCCTCGCGAACGCCGACACGACTCCCGATCCGCAACCTATTTCCGTGATTATTGGCGAGTTCAGGGACCTCAGGAACTGAAGGTCTTCTTGCATTTTGCACGGAAAGTAGAGAAACTCACTTCTGCCTGCATCTCCAAAGCGTCCATCAGGAGGAACGTGTCTTCTGCCGGGTCGTATACGCTTTCTTCTTCGTCCGGGGCGATCCGGTATTTCGGAGTCGGAATCATGTTGGAGATCTTCCTGAAAGAGAATCGTCTTTAGAACATGCTGGTAGTGAAAGCGCGAATAGGACAGCTCTTAGAGCGCAAGAAGATACGACCCAGAAGGTTACCGGCAGTCATTACGCATTCATTCCGTTTCTTCCATTTTTCCAGTTTAGAGAGCAAAAACTTCCTACAAAAATGATGGCCAAAAACTCACAATAAAACCTTCCCCGACTTGTGGGACCAGTTCCGATACTCATCTTTTATACCTACTTATTTACATTCCCTACATCATCAAGACCTGATCATTACATTAGCGCATTCCAAAAGGATACTGTATACTCGGAAATGGCTCTGGTAGACTCGAAATCTACATACTGGGCCGCTCCGGTGTACTTGAGTATTTGAGAACGAAAAACTACACGAACAACACCTTTAGGACATTCCAGAAGGGTACCGTACAATTTGACAAGGATACGGTAACCTTCAAATGGACTACATAGTAAATCCCAGCTATGTATATTATATTCTTTGCCCTTTCACCTTTGTTTGAAGGAAGAAAAACTTCCTCCGAAACGTCCTTCACATAAGTTGGGAAACAAAGGGCGAAGGGCGACTGGCGGAACCTGTTACTACGAGCAGTATCGCCACGTTCCGCTCGTTTGGAAAGACAAGATGAATGCTCCCGAGATATGTATTACAAAAACGGTCTCCGACCTGTGCGACGAGTTCCGATACGCATCGTTAATGTCCATTTATTTACATTCTCTTTATTATCACGATCTGATCACAGAGGTAATCCCGTATGCGTTCTCTGGCACTCTTGAACCTAAGGCTGTAGGGTCGTTAAATAACGAAAATCGAATCGAAATGCGTCTTGATGATTTGGTTGACGTAGCCGTCGACGTCGTTCACCGTCGTAGGTGGTCGTGGCGGCAAGAAGAGGATGAGAATCCGTCCGTTCGACTTCTTCCCGACGATCCACCAGTCGTCGTCCCCTTTACACTGCACCTGTCCGAACTCTTCACCGTCGGCGATGAAATTTTCGCAAACCTCGCAGGACATCCTGCAAAGATAGCATCAGAGGAGCGCCAAAAAGATAAAGTTACCTGTACACATTTTTCGGAACGATCAGGCTTTCCGTGTTGTTGGAATTCCCATCGGTGGACAGTCCGAAACTGGTTTTCACACTCAAGCTGACCGGGTTATAGTATATGAAGTGGAAGTAGTCCGCCTCCGCTTTTATCCCGTTGTTCGAGTTACCGTATACCTCTCCGATCCGCGATGCAAGCTTGCTGAGTTCGGGTCCGAGGAAGGCGTCCAAATCGTGGAGGACTTCGCGGGTGATGCTCTTCTTGACAAACATGCACATGGTGGCATTGAGGGCGCGGTAAACGATCTGAAATGGAAGGATAGAGTGGAAGGAGCTAAATAAGAACTCACAAGTTGGGAGGACGAGAGATGACGGGATTCTTCGTCCGTGGAGAGGTAGACCACTGGGCACTTCATGTCCTTCGGGGAGTCCGAAGAACTTGGGCGCGTGAGGTCGCTGGGCCCGGAGAGGAATTTGCCCTCGTGCTGGCCGGGTGTCCCCGAAGGCCTCCGATTCAGATGTGAATCGGGTTTAAGTTCGGCGCGTAAGGAGGTGGGGAGGAAACTCTGGGTGAGGTAGCGGAAGAGGACGATCACATCTACTTTAGAGACGGAATACCACATCAAGCGGTTCTGGTAGAGGAACATGACCTTCTCGATCTGAGGGAACTGCTCCTGCACTTGAGCCGTCAACGTTTCCACGCGCAAGAAGTCCACAGGTTCCAGCTGCAGGAAGTCGACTCCGGCGAAGTAGTCAACGAGGGGCATCTGGTTGACTTTGAGGAGGGACAAGTAGCGAGAGAAGAAGTAGTTGAGGCGGTCTTTGAACACTTTCGGATTCGCTTCGATGAGCCGAGCGAAGGAGCCGAAGAAGAGCTTGAACGTCTTGTAAGCGGTCACGAGGATCGTCTTCAGCGTTGGAAGGTGTACGGTGTAATCCATCTCCTGACAGGACTTCCTAGAAGGAGATCGTTGCAAATCATAGGCGAACAAGGATCGACCTGTTCAAACTGAGCCCCATTATGAACTTCCTGTTTTCCAGTCGTATGTAAACCTCCGCGAAGTTCGTCGTTGTCACGTAGCGATGCTCGAATTCCGGAGTTTCGTCTTCGGGCTGGGGCTGGGAGAAGTTTTCCGTGAAGTTGACCACGGCCTCCGCCAGGCCTGTCACGTCCGTCTGCAAATCCACCTATTTACAGCTCCTTCAAGAGAACTGGACTCACCTGCTTGTCGATCCTCTCGGAGGAGGGGCTGAAGAACATGATCCGCTCATGCTCGGAGCCTTCTCTTCGCCCGGATTCCGGATGGCAGATGAAGAAGTGCTCCATGATGTCCATCACCTTGCAGAGCACTCCCGTCGTGTCCAGGCCGTAGAGGCTCGAGTTTCCGAAGAAGGAGTACGTAGTCATCATTGTGCCCGCTGGAAAGCGCGCGGGGTTAGAAGGAATCAGCGTGGAGGAAGCGACGCGCTTCCGGGAGGATTCTTTTGAAAAAGCATGGCCTATGCAACGTGAGAATTATATGTGTGGTCTCGCCACATATGTCGCCATCAGTTTCGTTAAAAGCGGATTCTTGGCTCTTCTTGGACTTTGCTGCGCGATTTGTGATTCCGTTGAGCGTCGATAATGTCGAATCTTGGAGGACTCGTCGCCTACGGCAGTGACAGTGACGATGAGGAGATGGAGGGATCTCCTCAGGAGCAGGGCGTCACCTTTCAAGGTTGGTTCTTCTGCGCCCATTCGCTACTTTTCCATTTTTTTGTAATTTTCCATTTCTTATTTCTATTTATATTTTTCCTTTTCAGTCTCCAGCTCGTCCTCCCCAGCGAAGCCACCGAGCAAACCCGAAGAAACCTTCAAGGAGCGAGCGCGTCGTCGAGATTCGGAGCACTTCACGGGTACTCCTAAGCACCTCCAAGAAGTTCCTTCTAAGTTCACGTTTTAGATGAAGGAAGCAGCGACGAAAAAAGTGATCATGGGAAGCGGCCACGACAGGCCAGTGACTCTCCCGCGCCACTTATGCACCCTGCGGTGAAGCGATTGGCCATTCCTCAAACTACCAGTCAAGTATCTCTGGTTTCCTACGGAGGCGATGAAGAAGATGATTTCGAGAAAGGTATGTTATCTCCACACTTCTACTATTCGGTGCATCGTCTTCAGAGGACATTAGACTCAGCCGAGAAGAAGCTGTGAGGTCCCCTACCCGCTCTGGAACTGCGACGGCCGAACCGAAACCGCCTCGAGGACACGACGAGGACGATAAGGACGATTCGCCTGAGATCATCATGGCTGACATCGACAATTTCGAAGCAGCAAAGTTGGCCTGGAAGCACGAAGATGGCGGCACTCCACAGTCTGTTGGTTCAGTGGAAGAAGAAACCATCGAGGAGCGCAAGGAACGTGAGAACGCAGTGCAGATGCCCTCTCCTCCTCGGGAACCTTGTGCGCCTGAGCTGGAGAACCTCTTCAATTCGTTGTTTGAGAAGAAGTTCAAGGGCGAGCTGAATCCGACGAAACAGATCCAGGAGAGGAAGGACTTCAAGAACCCGTCCATTTACGAGAAGTTTATCGAGTTCTTCGACTTGGACGAAATCGGATCCAACTTCTCGAAGGACGTCTACGATCCGCACGTATTTGACGATTCTGGACCTGAACGAGGCCAGGGATTCTATGACCGCATACGTAAGTGATGGTCCTGTTCTTGTGTTTGTTATCTATCCCTTCCTCTATCTTCTTCTCTCTCCAGTTTGTTGACTCTCCTTGCTGCCTTTCTAATGGTCTATCACTTTGGTGTCTTCTTGCTGTCATTCCTGTTGTCCTCTTTGCACCCTTTCATTGATGTCCTACACTTGCGAGGAAAAGGCGCAATGAGAAGCCGGGAGGAGAAGGTGTAAGAAGAAGCAACAAGAAGAAGCTGTAAGAAAAAGCCTCGACAAGAAGGCGCAAGGAGAAGCCACAAGGAGGACAGTAAGGAGAAGGCACAAGAGGAAGGGATATGAATATGTCAGACGCAAGAAGAATATGTCCTCTACTTGCTTTCCTCCCTGAGGCCCTCGCTCCTTCTCCTCGCGCCTTCTCCTAGCCCCTTCTCCTAGCCCCTTCTCCTAGCC
>KN173127.1:23551-35440 GCA_000757755.1 Steinernema glaseri
GGAAAGCATTGAGAAGAAAGGGGGCGAAATTCGCGCGTTAAATCCTTGTTGACACACGCAAAATCACCAATCAACCTGTGCTTATTTCGTTCCAGATTACAAAAGGACGAGTTTTACAGTGCAAGCGACCGTCCAAGCTAAGTGCGACGCTGTGAGAGTCGCGGAAGACGGCGAGTAGTATAGCGAAACACATGTGTCGGACGACATGTACATGACTCATCGGAGGTGACACAAGCAAACATTCACTAACGGAAAATTTGGACACAAGCACCCATTGCACCCCTTCAGCGGTCCATCGAACGAGCTGTGATCATTCGCATAGACGGAGTGATGAAGTGTTTTAGACAGCTCGGACTTAGCTTCTAAAATCGGATATCTGTCTCGCTTTTGTGTCTCGTCTCGGAGACGAATGAGCAAAGTCTGCGTCCTTATTCTTGGAAGCATGAGACATTCTTGCAGGAGAGAACTTGAGGCTCTTCATTGGGGAGGAATCTCATCTATCCGGAGACGGTCCATTAAATTGATTGTAGCTGGCGACCGATGGAGTCCATGTCCCTTTTCGTCCACCGAACGTTAGCCCTGGAGGTAGCAGGATTAAGAATCCCTGTGACGCCGATGTTCCAGCAGTGGCAACACTTATAACACCGTATCAAAGACTGTCTGCTTTATATAATCAACAACTTGTTTACAGTTATAACAAGAGTAGAAAGGCATTTATCTCCTGAAAAATAGACCACAAGGACAACAGAACCCTGCAAACACAGCGTCATCATTTTCTGAGAAGTACAGGAATGACTTCTCATACTTTCATAGACATCGCGACAGTTACTACAACATGGATGAAAAGCGACAATGGGCGTTATATTGACTACGTGAGATATTTGAGCTCTGCTAATTAATAAAGCCTTAAACACCCACAACACACATATGTGGGAAAACTTTTCCAGTGGCTGCCGAAGAAACCGGACCGATCAGTAGAGTTCTATCGCAGCGAGCTGAACAAGCATCTTCCTTGTTTATATCATTTTTAATTCAATTCTTCAACTACAATACTGTCTTTTCGTTTGTTCGCGACAATGCAACGCATTGCACACTTGCAGGCAGAGAGGTTACCATGTCCGTATCGAGTCCTACAACTTTTCGAAAAAGGCATATTTCCTTTTGTATCTCGGCGAATTTCATTGGACTTAATAAGGATTCGGTCACCTCTCTGCTTGCGGATAAGCCCGGTGGGAAAACAACTATACATTCGATTGTAGCGGCAGCCTATTTCGAAAATATACGATCCTGCTATTTTGGGACCAAGAAATTTGTAGAACATAAACTACATGCCTATGTGTACGTAGATTGGTACAACACGCTGTAGAGAGAATAGCTGTAAAATCCTTTTAGGTGACAATATGCCTACGCCTTTGAATCCACGCTGCCCGCCGCTATTTTTCCTAATCAAAGGACCTGGCACGACAGGTATGAAGACTCCGCAGTTGACTGTGAGTAGCAAGAGATGGAGAAGATAAACAGTGCTACATATTCTTTAACTTCTTCAGTGCGAGAGATAATTGAGATTCATAGTTGACTGAAGGGAACGGAGACCTCAACAATAGAATTCCGGCTACTGAACCGATACCACAGAAGTGGGACGAACTCATTGCAATTCTCCGAATCTGCAGTTTAAGCTCCATATATCTCGCCTACTGAATAAGCTGTTATTGCATTCTTGAGTTCACATGGTACAGGAGCGGACTCGTACCGTAGCACAGACGGGAATTTAAGAAGCACTTGTGCCTTCCCCTAAACTACGTTGTACATGCGCGACTAGACGCGTAGTAGATGTAGCCGCGCCTTTAATTGTAGTGCGTACGTAAAAATACGTAGTAGAGAACAGTGATGAACATTTCGAAAGATCGAAACGAGTTTCTGGTCAAATTTTATCTTGTTTGTTTCCTTTCTTTTGTTTGGCTTGCTAGGATTGCCTGAGTGGTGGACTCATAATGACTCATGATCGTCACATCGCGAATAAAATTTGATTTAAGAGCGTAAAGCTGAAAACGCAGAAGTTACTAATATGTAATCTAAGTATCACATAGGACAATACTTATTCTGGTGGTACGTAAAAAAAACTACTAATTAATAAAGGTGCTTTATTTTGTGGGACAGTGTCCCAGGGACACTGACTTTGGTATGTATAGAGTCCTTCACAAACTAGCAGGATACCTGCTAATTGTTTCACATGTGATCGTCAAAGTACGTCTGACAAAAACAACGACGACTACAATATGAGGACAAGGTGGGACTAGCTGCAAAGTAACGCCCAAAATCAGTTGCTACAAAAGAACGTCGCCTTAACCATTCACGCCATATGTCGGTTTGTCGCCATGTCGCAATCCTACGCTGTCCTAAATCGTATTCTCGACGTGACCGCTATTGTCAACATCCCCATTAAAATCATCGTCATGGTAATTGTCGTCCGTTATTCAACTCCTGAGATGCACTCCTTTGCCATGCTGCTCTTCAACGGACTATTCTGGAATTTTATGGCCAACTTCATCTACGCATTTCTACACTTCTCCCCCCTGTATCCTTTGGAATGTTTTCGAGTGGACGGACTGGCCACCTGGTTCGCGGATAGTGAACCTTTCGGACACATTTTATTTTGCGCACTGGCTTTCTGTATTCTTAATTGTGCCCTCGCTTTACCCGCCACCTTTGTATACAGATACGTTATATTTGTACATCCAATGACTGCAGTCAAGCTTAAGCGACAATGGGTGATCGCTTTTTGCATCGTTGTCCATGCGGTTACGATAGGCGTGATGTCTTATCGTTATTACTTCTGGATAATATTTTCATCTGAATACCCTACCAAAGAAGGACTTCAGCAAAAGGAACTAATATTCTGCTTCAAACCACATGGCCCTGACAAAGACTCTGTCATTGTTCTGTTTCTCGTTATTCTCTTGCTGGCTTTGGTCATCGCAGTAGCGAGCACAACCCTTTTGCTCTTTAACATTCATCGCATTAGCGCCACTTTCGACAACATCTACTTACAGAGTCACAGACGCATTTTGAGGACCCTTATCTGCATTATGGCCGTTCCTATTTTACTGGGTGGAATTCCACTAACATTGTTTGTGATCACGGTGCTACGCCCTGACATGCGTTATGTCCACAACATTTCCGCGGTGTCTATCGTGATACTCGCTAACCATGGAACGGTGTACGCAATCGCCCTCACTGCTGCGATCAAGCCCTACAGAGTTGGCGCAAGTGAATTTTTTAAGCGAGTGTTCAAGCGTAACGTCGTCAACGGTCTCGTAGAAACCGCTATTGTATTCGTGAAAGTTCGTGGAATAGATGTTATGCGTGCTGACCGGTTCCGTTCGGAAGACAATCCATTCTCAAATGTATTGTATGATATTTAGTCATGTGTTTCTGCATAAACCATTATCTATAATAAATATTATGCAAATACAAATCGTTGTATCAAATACAGCAAGAAGATGTTTGGTAATGTCGGGTTAGCTCGAGCTAATAAACAAAATATAGCCAAGATTATAGGCATATAGATCCGTCTTCTGATCAGATAAAGGATCGATTTTAATCATGAACTTTCAAACTCTTCGGCCATGAGATACAGAAACAGTGACTCTTTTAAATCGTTGGTAAATCTTATACTCTAAGTATTACATTACAATCATTACAGTAATGTAAGCACAAATTGCACAGTAAATCACCACATATGGATCAATGGACTGCCAGAAGCACTTGGCTTGTGCTCGCAGCTTTTTATCTTTTATGTCTTACTTGGCTTGCTGTGGCTGAGAAATAGAAGTTACTCTATTGGATGGCACAAATAAATTCAAGCTTTGAGTTCTACCACAAATCACTGTGTTCAATAGATGATTTCTAATGAAACTGCAACGATAAATTAAATACTGAAGAGCAGCTTTACTTACGGATTAAAGCCGATGTAAACAGCAAGGTTAATGGCCGGCATAAGAGCAGCAGCGAGAGCCCAACACAAGTACACGGCTCTTCCGGCCATAATGTGTTCGTTTCCCTTCCATCCAACTAGGTTGACCACAGTCAAGGGAACGGTGAGGAGGAACCCTTGAACGACGAGAAGAACTTCCATCGATGATATTTTGAAACTCGCATTGAAAACATTTTTCTGGAAGTGCGTGTGACTGTAGTAAGAACGTTGAAACCGGTCCTTACTTGCAACACAATGGCGACAGCTATGACGACGTAGCCACACAGAGAAAACAGCTCCAGGAGAACTTGAAAGTTAACCCATACTACGTTGAACATGTGAGAGGCGTAGTAGACGTAGCCATGGAATCGTAAGGTGTACGTGATGGTGACAGTGGGGACCACGATCATGAGCGCAATGGGGAAGGCAAAGACAAGAATTGACGTTATTAAGAGGAGCATCTATAATTAGCTGCTTCTAAATAATGAACTGTGGGTCAAGATTAGACGATTGTTTTTGGCTCACTTTTTTTAGTTTTTTAGCTTGTTTTTAGCGTTAGATAATTAGCTTCTTTTTTAATTTTAACACCTATAATTAGCTTCAATTATTTTGACACACATCTTGTGTGTCGAATCTTGTGGGTCAAAATTAGATGTACATAGACTATTGAAATTCTAGAAGAGTACTTATAAATAATGGACCCTTATGGGTCAAGAAGGGTGCACGGTCATCTCAGCATACCTTGAAGAAAGAATCCCTTAGCGGGCTGCTCCTGAATCTGAGGATCACCAGTAGCCTGTTCATTACTAGTAAGAAGGAGAATATTGGAACCGCTGTTAAGTAGCCAAATCTCATGATGCTCCCAACCTAAAGCTTGATTACGGTATGCAATCTGGACCGGTTACGTACCTTGCTAAATGCAGGGAAAAACTCATTTTCACAAAGAGTCATGAGTCCTGCTTGAAAACCGGAGATCAAGTAAAGACAGTCCATTGCCCCCATGCTGAACATGATAGTGTAGGCAAGAATATTCTGGAACTCTTTTTGTACGCAGAAGTTCTGCAACTCAAGAAACATGTAGCTAATGGTTACAGAGACGATCTTACCCACAGGATAACCAAGTATGGCGGGAGGCACAATGGAAGAACGGCCAGGTTGCAAACTGCAACGGCGGTGTACTCGCCACGTATCTCAACCATGAAGAGGTGTACTAAATGGGCTGATCGGGGAATAGTAGGAGCAATCCCCATAGTCGATGAATTTTCGAATTTTGGTCCCAGCTTTTTAAAAAATGTGGAGAAAAACGTCCGCCTACTGGCGTCATTTGATGCAGACATGCGTAGCGCCCTCAGAAATGTGGGAATACAGCCTCGTGCAGAACTTTGATCCCGGAATTTTAAGTTCTAGATTTAGGTCTTAACTTCCCACGTGGTGAGCGTTTGTATCGGAATTTCTGTGATCCTAGACCCAGTCAAATCCCTGCGATCACAAGTTTTCGCAGTGAAAAATTTTTCTCGTCTTTTTGAAAGCGGCCTGTAGTGTCAACACATGGGAATCAGTGAACACGTCAACGTCAACACGTCAAAGTCAACAAAAGTGAACAGATGAGAATGGTGTTGTTAAGCATTACTGACAATGCTCCAGCAAGCGTTTTGTTCCATTACTGACCCGGATTAAGTTCACTGTTGCCCCACATTTACCTCCCGGATTAAGTTCACCGTTGCCCCACATGCCCCACATCCCTTACCCCGGAGCAGAAGACGCACTTGAACTAGGAAAAAATTTAAAGAAGAAAGAATGAATTACAATTACTTAAAGAAACGATATTATTGCTGGTGTAAGGGTATCGTACTCAGGACGGTGGTTCTTAGGCAAGCGGATACACTGATTATATCGTATCTTCCAACCTTGCACTACATAGGATCTCGACTACTATTGTTCCGCTTTTGTTCATTCGTTCCTCAAGAAGAGGAACATTCCCTGCAAATCACTCCTAATAACAGCACAAAACTCATGAATGCTACTGCTGTCGTAGTTATTTTTGGGCTAAGAACCTTTTTAGGCTATCAACAAAGGTTGCAAAGGGTTATAGACTCACTAGGTTGCTCCCTCGCGCCTTTAGGTGCCTCCTTGCCTTATTCCAAAAATAGAAGGAACAACGAGCAGGACTTCCCTCTGATTAACACGCAAGTTCAGCTGCTGCTTCTAAAGCGGACGTGACAAAGTCAAGTGCCTCATCTGATTCATCCGCCTTTCCGCAAACTGCGAATTGGCAATCACGCTGTACGTAAACCACAGCGAAAAACGGTGACGTTCTTCTCCTCGTTGTCCTTGTTGTTGTACCGAAGGCGCAGATGTTTCCTTGGAAAGAGGATGATAAGCCTAGAATTACCTGGAAAGGCACTACCCCGCGTTGACCTTTCTACATCTGCTATTAGACGTCAAACCAGCGGGTGTCTAACACTTGTTTGAACTCTATAAGTCAAGTCTGTTCTGGTCTTGTTCCTTTGAAAGATGGCCGAAGAAGAAATAGAAATGGCGCCCTCTGTACGGACGGCCGTCGCCATTTTCGAGATGATCCAATTACCACTGTGCCTGCCTCTCTATGCCGCTCTCATCTGGGTAAGAATTACTTAATTAATTTACGATTCAAACTTTCTTGCAGATTTTCGCTACTAAACCAGACTTCAAGAATATTCTGGCCTACAAAATACTGATCAACATGTGCATCCTGGACTGTTTGTATCTGTTCCAGGGCTTCATGGACGGTGTGTTCCGGATTGCTCAGACGGCACCCAACAAGCATCTCGGAGCCGTAAGTCGATGCGATAAAGTTACTGCACACCTGTTATTAAACACAGATAGTCTTTAAAACAGCACAGTTTAATACACAAAATAAACACATGACTTTTCTCGAAATACAGAAGTAAAAAGCCTATTCGAGAAATCAGTGACGTAACCTGTTATTCCCATCAGTGACCTAATCGCTAATAGAACCAAAATTTGAATTTGGATTTTGGATAGAGCTGATGCTCAAGTAGCTCAAGAGCTGCTCAAGTTTGTCCCACCAATTTTAGAAATTTTTGGACTTCCCCGTCCAAAATGAAAGTATTATGTTTATCTTCGCCACTTATCTATGCAAATCATATCCATTTTAGATCCTCAGTTGCACTCGCTGTGGCTACCTCCAGTCCATCCCGTTTCTCACCCTCGTTCTCGCCCTCAACCGTCTATCCGTGATGCTCAAGATAAACCGCCCCACGCTACAAAAAAGGGTTTACCTGGTAACTTGCCTTCAAGTTTATCAAAATATCAAAGCTGCCTCACCTAGATAGCAATGGTGATATCCTGGCTTTTTGCGATTCCGATCCCCATGGCCTTCGACTACAGCTCCGTTGACATTGGTTTTGCACTTGACGCCGATGGATACAGTTATCACGGTCCTAAGCTCTTCCAACTCTTCATGGGCTTTCTTGGGCCTACTTTTCAAGCAGCTGCATTTTTCTGTTATCTGGGTATCCTGGCCAGCATGCTTACGAAGGTACGTTGGATAGAAGCGACTTTGTACTATTATTGCCTTTATTTACAGAAATACGTGTATGGTAGCACTTTCAAAATCTCTACAATGGATATTCGGTTAATTGTGCAAGCCTTCCTCATCTCCGTGCCTCTAGCCATCGTCATCCTCTTCGGTCTGGTGCTCGCCGACAACCTCATGAACTGCTCTTGGCTCTATGTGAGCTGGAGCTACTTGGCAGCACTGGTCCCGGTCGTTAACCTCGTCGTCCACATCGCTTTTAATCCGTTAGTCATCATATGAACGATATTTTGACCGACCACGCTTTCAGAACAGTCCGATGCCACCTTGTACAGCTGCTGTCAAGAAAACAACCGAAGGCTCAAGTTATCGTAATCACGACATCAAGGACCTTAGCTGGTTCCGCACAGAGTTTTACCGGAAAAAAGATGTGTTGGTGTTAGTGACCGTAGTAAATGATGTACGTACAACAAAAAATCTTTGGCATAGAAAGTAGAAAGGACGGACGGCATGCAAAACCATCTGTAAGGTAGGAAATCAAATCTAGGTTGGATGGAATCGGCTTAAGGTAAAGTGGAAGGCTTCAAAGGCACCAATTATATGACATATCCAAGTGTGTGTAAATCCTTCACCAATCAAACTATACCCCGCTCATTATTACTAGATCACCCTATTCTGGCATATTTCACACGCTTTTGTAGCTAAAACTAGTTACGAAGTTCAAAACTACCGTTAGTTCTCAGATCCAGCAATAAAGGTTTAGGCCTGGGGGTGTGTAGTTCCTTGCAATTAGATCTTTCATTTTTTTTCATGTACAGTATTTACCTACCTGTCAGACTGCCCTTTCTGCTCGGTATACTGATCTATGACAAATGCAAACAGGTGCTGTATAAGCATAACCAAAAAAATATACAGGTGTTAATAATTCCCTCTAAACAGAGGGCGGCACCAGATGGGTGATGTTCTCTTGTTGATCTTGATCTATGTAGATCCTAATTCACTCGTGGGAGGCAGTTGGGACATTTTCTTTCTTTCTTCCTCGATCTTTACAAGCCATTACAGTAGCACTACCAACCTAAAGGACGGGTTACAGTGATGTCACCGGCCCTAGGGACACCTTGGGTACGACAGCGCCACCTCCTCTTCCCTGTGTTAAATCTGGAAAGTGACATTTAATGCTGGTCGTAAATATACGTACATTTGCACACATCACGCGGTGTCGACCTGCAATCAAAGCAATTAGTTGCGTGCTGGAATTACACGTTGCATCTATTGCCAACTGATACTTCCAATGAGAGTGTCCTTTTGGCTCAGCAAAAGGTTGCACTCTGTCTTGGTGCTGACACATCATGGCTGGACGCCACCGGAGAATTTGTAGAAGAACTTTAGTACAAGTAGCTTAGTGTGGGTTTTAAAATTCCCCAAGCATTTTGGGTCGTATTTTAAAGTCTGCTTTAAGTTCACATATGCTCTGGGAGCCTAATTTTTTGGTCTGCCCCTACGTTTGCGCGAAACGTGTCAGGTGCTCGTCGGCGGGACAGGTGTCTATCTTCAAGTAGGGCATGTATAACGGTGAAACTCATTTGTAAATATCAACAAAGTTTGCTTTTTTCCGTTGTTTTTCCTCTAGTCACATCCTATGTAGGCTCTACCAGTGGTTCCATACAGTAGTTATGTTTCTGCAGACGTCAATGAAGGTTTACTCATTTTTCTGGGAGTTCCCATTTTTTGCGCTAGTAACCTAAAAACAGGTGTTCTTTCAAGCGCAGGTGTAGGATGTGAACAACAGTATAATGTGTTTGTCAGGTACGGCGAAATTCAATTTCCAAAGACTCCTTGTTCTCATTCCTCGACCTTAGTACCTTGTTCGACAGACGACCGGTTGATGTTGTTTCTAATCTGTAGACACAATAGTCACTGTCAGTTTATTAATTTATAAACCCCCCTTTTAAACAAAGTCTTTTTCTCTTCGATCAGACATATGACCCGATTAAACCTTCCCATTTTCCCACCCGAACCAAAAAAACCGACATTAGACCTATTCGCACTGGTTATTGCACTGGTTATTGCAAACACTCATTAACTTTGATTGCTCGCTTTTACACGGATGTCTGTCCTAACTACGGTTCAAAAGGTGAATAATATGAATTTAGGTTGAACTGAAGGATTTTCTAATTGTTATAGTCGTCCCCAGGAGGGAACCATCGAACAACGCTCGTGTCTTGGGACACGAAATGTATCGTGGACCCACTTGAGTCACACTTTCTGTTGCAAACGCTGCAGGTTCCTGCCTTTCCTAAGTATCACAAGGCGTCGTTCTTCCGCGTTTTCCTATTCCTCATGACGAAAGTGAGAACTTCGGTGAGAGAAAACTGTTGCCTTTTGTTGACCCGCTTCCCAGCGTTTTTCCTGATGAAATTAAAAATGTATTAAGCAACCTTTAAAGGCATTCAGTGTCTCTAAAAATTACCAGACAAAAACCCAGGTATTTTTTCCATCCCACAAACTCTTTATTTCATCTCCTGAGAATCTTCCACAAGGGCAAAGATTCTTCTTCCACGGACCTATTCGCACTTCCGTTTTAAGATTTGGATTCGCACTAATAACTTTGTATAATCAACCGAGGATAATCAGTGAACTTTCTTTAGGGCGAACCAAAAAACGAAATACATTGTTTGTCCTTACGTGCTGAAACTCTCGTGGTCCTCTTGACGCACTTCACCCGAAGTTCGTGCGTCCTCTGCTTATCCCTTCCCAGTGGGATTCTCCAACATTTCCCTATTCGCCGAACAGCACATGACCAGGAACGGCTATTCCCTGTGGACCCTGTGATATATAATAGGACCCGGGCACGTGTCGATCACTTAGGTTCACTCTGGAGGTGTTCACATCGCAATATTGACAAAAAACCCACTTCCCGTGTGTGAAATTCCCTTCTATTAGACTTTCCTATTCCAGAGACTTTTCCATTCAAGAGTGCGCCATGTCTGTTCCTGAAGGAGTCATGAAGACTCTGGCCACCTTTAAAATATCGACAGTTCTCACCCTACCTCCTTATCTCCTGCTATTGTGGGTGAGTGGATGCTGTTTGATGGGAGGAACTGCAGTATATTTTAGATCTTTGCTACAAAGTGCGAATTCCGCTATTTTATGGCCTATAAATTGATGGTCTGCATTGGGCTTATGGACTGCCTGTTTCTGATCCAAAACTTTGCTGCCGGAGTGTTCACTTTTTTGTGGGATGATGATGCGGAACAATGCCTGAACCACACTTGGTACTACAGCAAAGTGGATCTTGGACGTGATTGTACGTTGATGAAGGTCGGAGAGGTAGGATGCGTTTGATATTAAGGAGTAGGAAGTGTCCATGATGCAAGAGGACCTTTCTGCCGTTAAGCCAATTTTCTGCTAGGACACACTCAGATCAAAAGAATACTGGCGCAGATGAAAAAGCAAATGATTTAGTGACTTTCTTAATTGTACCAGGATAACGTAAGGATTTCGCAATCCCTTCAGGAAGGGATCCCAAAATAGGGGTATTTCAAGGAGCAGGTTGGACATATTTTATTGATTTCCACGCACTTTGCTTGTCATATTTTTCTGTGAGCTTTAGCCAGAACTTATTACGGCAGTGCTCAATTCCCAGGGCATTATTTCATGTGTATCCGGATCCCTCCTTAAAAAAATCTCTTTTGTAAGGAATTTTGTAATGAGCTTCCAAGCACTTTGTTAGCCATATTTTTCGGTCAGCTTAGTTTCGTCTGTATCCGAATCCCTCTTTAAAGAATCTCTCCTTTCGCAGGAGGCATTCTAACAAGATCTCTGCAGGTTTTCAGCTGCATGCGAAACGGCTACGGACAAGCAGCTCCTTTCCTGACCCTCGTCCTTGCCTTCCATCGCTTCACCGTAATGATCGACTGTAAAAGGAAAAATCTACTCGATGCCTTCTGCACAGTGTGCATCGTGGCAGCCTGGTTCATTTCGCTCCCACTTATGTTTATCCTGCACTACTTGGTGAACACCCTTGATGAGCCAAACGGCGTCGACGATATCCTTTTCGAGTACCACATCGATGGGTATACCTATATTGGGCCTGAGAGTTTCGCGCAGTGGATGGGCCTCTTCGGTCCCGTAATGGAAGGAGGTGTGCTGGTCCTCACCCTCGCGGTCGTGGGAGTCATAATAATACAGGTGAGAGAGGCACTTCAACCTGAGACCTCCTTCCCTCTTCTAGAAAAA
Organism: Steinernema glaseri; assembly: GCA_000757755.1. Taxonomy (NCBI): domain Eukaryota; kingdom Metazoa; phylum Nematoda; class Chromadorea; order Rhabditida; family Steinernematidae; genus Steinernema; species Steinernema glaseri. Next base: position 35,302 of record KN173127.1, read on the forward strand.
CATGTATGGCGCAAACTTTCGGATTTCGCCTCTCGAAATGCGCCTGGTCATGCAAGGATTCCTTATTACCGTACCTCTCGCTATTGTCAACATCTGTGGGCTGCAGTTCTACCGGCAATTCCGAGTGCTGTGGTTCAAC
>KN173129.1:6850-58310 GCA_000757755.1 Steinernema glaseri
TTTGTGGGAATTGTGGGCGAAGGGGCATAGGTTTTAGGGCTTTGCTTGGCACGACAGAGACAGAGATCGTGTAGGAACTCTCAATTTCTTTTTAGTAAACCTGAAGACTAAATATATTGGCGAGTCGTAAACCATGGGACTCTTTCATTTTGTCTCGGTGGTGAACGGTCGGGTCGTTCCGCTGCTCTCTGAGTTAGCGGTTGACCTTCCGTTCTCCGCTAATCAAATGATTGCCCCGGCTCCCAGAAGGACTGGAACCCCAGGGATGCCGTAGTTCCAACGCCGCCAACACGAAGAAGAAGTCGCGACTACATCAGCAGTCAAGCATCCTAATCTTACTGAACACCGAAGTCTCCTCCGAGCTCTGAAGATAGAATGGCCCGCAGCAGCAGGATCCCGAGTTTCGACGCCTCGTCGTCTTCCGCGTGCATCTTCTACCCACTTGGATGCCGGTCACGATGAAGCAGCGAATATGGAGCACCTCGGGAACCTGAGAATCGCAGCACCGATATCGACCAACTCGTCTCGCAGGGATCGTCCGGAAATGAAGTCTGCTCTTGCAAATGTGTGTCTATTGTACTTTGTATCTGTTGTGCATTTATGGCGATCCGCTAGTCGTAATGGCTAAGATTCGGAATAAAAGTGAAGTGAAGTGAAGCACTGCTTGGCTGCGAGACTATCTTAAGAGAACTGCGAACTAATTTCTCTGCAGTTTATTCCGACGCCCCGACGCCAACGTTTCCAATATAAAAGGCAAAAAAGCGTTAATCTATATTTGGTTGTGGTGGTCTTTACGCTGTTCGGGAAGTCGCTTGCAACAACTGTTGATTGATTCGATGTTGTGACATCACTCGAGCAATCGATTAGTCCGCGCCTCCGCTGCAAAACATTCCTTTTCGCGCCTTCTTTTAAACGTCAATCCTCGCCATGCTTTCGCTACTTTCAGCTTCCTCCCATGGAGTACATTCCCTACGAGTTCGTGAAAGACGTGCTCACCCTGGTCGACCAACCCTGTCCGTTCCTCGAGCTGAGCGGACAGTGGCGGCGCGTGGCCGAGAAGAGAAGAGAAACGCCGACAAGCCTGTTTTTCAGAAGGTCGCCGGAAGCTCCCAGTACTATTGAGTTTGCTTTTGGCCATGACGATCTATGGAGAGCTTTTAAGAATAGGGAGCCTGTCACATGCTTCGTCCAGGAGATACGCTTCTTGGTGACGGACGTGGAACAATTTATGCATCTGAGCTTCTACCCTCTGGACGCTGAGAACATCTCCCTGCTGACAGGATCTCTGGAGAAGAGCACCCACCGTGTCCGCGTTTTGCTGAAGTACTCCTCCTTCTTCGATGCTGTGATTGTCAAGCCCCTGCTTCTCTCGATTCCAAGGATATCCGAGCTGATATCAGACGTGTTTGCCTGCGACCACTCCTTGTTCAGCGAAGTCTTGAAGGACGTTCTGGCCTGCGATCACTCCCTCAGCCACGAACTCTTCAAGAAGGCCGTCCACCAAGGCACCCTTGAGACCTACGAGGCCAGGAAGGACAGAAACTTTAACGATGACGATTATCTGAAGGCTACCAAGGAATTCGTGGCTTGCAGAAGAATGAAGAACTTCATTCACGTATTACCTAAGCATCGAACGGACGAAGGCTCCTTCTTGATAGGAGTGCTCGAAGCGTGGATTGCGAAGGAGAACTGCAATGAACACACTCTACTAGTCGAACGCAGCTTTCTTCCTTTGGTGGAGCGTGTTATGACCGAGCAGGGCTTCGAGGCACTTCAGCAAGAGAAACCCGACGCAGTTGTGCTTCAGAAAGGAGCTAAGAGGCTCACAATTCGTGTACAGTATGGGCGTGCTGTTTCTTTGGTGGAAAAGAATAAATAATCATGATTAGACTCGTTGACTCCACAAAGCATAGGAAATGCGCCAGCCTTGGCCTACTTCAGTCGACCATATCATTGCATTCCTTAGGAGGTACTTGGCAGCTAAAACAGGTCAACTTTTGACGAAGAAGCAGATCTAGGGGAACGTCGTTCACCTGGTGGCTTTTCTGGACTCAACCCTCCGAAAATCCGATAGAAAAGACCATCCTTGGACAACTTCAGTTAACCATGGATTCTACAGATAGATCAGGAAGTTCCTTCCACGTAAAACGTGTCCAGTTTTGCAACAACTATCCATTGATTTAAGGCCGCTGCGGGGTGACGTCACCATCACGCAATCGATTCCTCCGCGTTCCCGCCACACGAAAGCTTTTTTGCTCTCCCTTTCGCGGACGTCTCCCCGAAGCTACACTGCTCGTCATAATGATACCACCCTGTGATGCCTGGCAACAAAAACTACTTCTTGTATTATCTTTTATTTGTGATGTTTCACCGTTATTTGAGACGCTCTTTAAAAGGCATCGATTTTTCTCAGAACCCTCGGAAACCATGAGAAACGCGCAAAATTTAGGGTGGTCATATCATTATGACCAGCAGTGTAGCTCCTTCTAAATCACTCTCGCTACTTTCAGCTCCATCCCATGGACCACATTCCTTACAAGTTCGTGAAAGACGTTATAACTCAAGTGGACTCACTCCGTCCGTTCCCCCAGCTGTCAGGACAATGGGGAGAAGTAGCCATAAGAAGGAAAGAACAAATTCCTACGTTCCTGCTTTTCCACAGGACGCAGCATTCTTGTGATATTCAGTTCGCCTTCGGTCATGACGTTCCTTGGGAAGCCTTCAAGAACAACCAGAACAACCATTCAAGTACTTCGTCAAAGAGATACGATTCTTGGTCGGCGATGAGGAACTTGAACTTCTACCCTCTGGACGCTGAGAACACCTCCTTCCTGGGAAGACATCTGAAGGAGAACACACACCGAGTCGAGGTCCTTCTGATAAACTCCACTGGCTTCGAGGCGGTGAAGCCCCTGCTTCTCTCGATTCCAAGGATATCCCGTCTTGATGGGGAGCTCTGGAAGGTGGGCGGCGGATGCCACAGAATCCTTGACGAGATAGTTCAAAGAGGCACCTTGGAGTCGTACCGCTCTACTTATGAACCAGAGCCTTGCGATGACAATTTTCTGAGGCCTATCAAATAATTTATTGCATCTGCTAGAATGAAGTACTTCTGCCACAGTCCATGGAAACCGTAACAACGGTTCCTTCTTGGAGGCAGTGCTCGATGCGTGGATTGAGAAGGAGAACTGCGATGAATACACTCTAAAAGTGGCACACCGTCTTCTTCCTGTGGTGACGCTTCTTATGACTGAGCGCGGCTTCCAGGAAATTCTGTCAATTGAAAGCGACGACGACACTGTAGATGTTCGCTTTCAGAAAGAAGCTAAGAGGCTCGTAGTTCGCACACGCCACGACTTTGTTTTCTCTTTGGAAAAACACATTCAAGCTTGAAGTGTCCTGTCGTTGTACATATAATCTGTTGCCTACTATCTGTCAGTATCATAAAACCTTACGAGTCTGCCCACCGTGTATATACACCATCCACTTTTACAAGGGAACTTTTCCGAGTGTCCCCCATCGGACCCATAAGACGAGCTTTTCCTGTGATAATAAAATATGGAGCTAGAACGGGGACCACTGAGGGAACTCGGGATGGATCTCTGGTTTCCGAACTAGAGCACCCCTAACATCATAAAGAGGTGGACAGGGGCACGATCTCTTCTCACGTTCTCGTTCATGTCAATGGTTAATTTCGGAACCTATTTTAGAAAATGGGTTCATATGGAGCCGTCATACTAGTTGAAATCCACCGGTGTGAGAACCACGTCTTTCACACCAGCCTTTCACATTCAGCTCGTATTCCTCGTCTCATAAGAAACGGAAGAAGTTTGAGAATTATTGTCATGAGGGACTATGGTTAGTGAACGAGCAATGTTCATAGTACTGTAGGTAGAAAACGTTCTTTCCTAAAACGATCTTCATCCACAGTATGTAAATATATTTTTGTTCCTTAAGCATAACTGTTTATGGCCTCTTCTGTAGAAGCCGAAGACGGGGGCGGAGATGGACGGTGGCACAGTGCTGCGACATTCCCTGTCGCTGGGCACCATTGGGCAATGCGATTATATCCGTGTTGTGAGCGGCCGTTCGCGCGTTTGACTCTAATAAAGATTGAATTGCTCAAGTTTGATGATTCCTCACGTCGAAGTTACTCTTCAAGGGTTGATATTCTTTAAGGAAGAATACCGTGTAGAACTTTCCCAGCTTCCCTCCAAGCTCTGCAACAACTATTGATTTATGTGGGGCCGTTGCTAGATACGTCACCTTCGCGCAATCGACCTCTCCGCGTCCCCGCCGCAAAACAGTCCTTTCGCGTCTTCTTTGCCTCCACTCGCATCCACACTAAATCACTTTCGCTACTTTCAGCTCCATCCCATGGACTACGTTCCCTACGAGTTCGTGAAAGACGTTATAACTCAAGTGGACTCACTCCGTCCGTTCCTCGAGCTGTCAGGACAATGGAGAGAAGTAGCAGAGCAGCGAAGAGAAGAACCAGTGACGAGCCTGATTTTCCAAAAGTCGGACGATTTTTCTGATATCCAATTCGCTTTCGGAGATAACGACGCCTGGGAAGCCCTCAAGAACAACCGACCTGTCAAGTACTTCATTGAAGAGGTACATTTTGTGCTTGAGGAGGAGGAAGATCTCACTCATTACCCTCTGGACTATGAGAACGCCTTCCTTCTGGAAGGATATCTGAAGAAGAACACATATCCTGTGGCGCTCTACCTAAGAAACTCCAGGTACTTCAGCGCAACCACAATGAAGCCTCTTCTGCACTCGATACCCAGAGTATCCCAACTATCTGGAGACTGCTACTGCTGCGATAGGTCGCTGTTCTTCGAATTCTTTAAGAAAGCAGTCCAGAGAGGCACCCTTGAGGGGTACAACGTTATAAGATACCAAGATGTTCCCGAGGACTACACGAAGACGATCGAGGAATTCGTTCTTTCCAACAGAATCAACTACCTTTCTCATGTCTTACCTGAACATGAAGACGTCACCTTCTTGATGTTAGTGCTCGAAGCATGGATTGCGAAGGAGAACTGCGACACCAAATACACTCTAGCAGTTGGACCGTCCTTATTTCATTTGGTCAGGCACGTTATGACTAAACGCGGTTTTGAGGACCGTGGCGACAAAGAAACTGAAGGAGTTGTGTACCAGAAGGAAGCCAGAAAGCTCAGACTTCAACCAGGACACGAGCACTTCCTTTCTTTGAGAAAATAAACTTTTGTTCCGCAGCAGTTGTTGTTCGCTATCAGTCGTTATCATAAAGCTTTACAAGTGTGTCCAGTGTGCATCTTCTTCTGTCCTGCTAAGGAACCTTTCCGGGTGTCCCCCATCTCTCCAACTGGCTGACATAATAAGCCCCTTAACAGGAAATTGCAAAAACAAGAAAAAAACTAAAAAAATAGGCATCAGGATTTATATAAACCGAATTGAAGTCCTACCTTAGGTTCCTACCATCATCGTAAATTCAGACAGTCTGCAAGTCTCGTCTAATGTCTACGGTCGACGTGGAGAAGAGCATGCGGAGAAAATTTGAAAGTCGACAAGCTCGGCATCGGTCTTTTCAAGTACTTCAAAGCGGCCTCAAGTCTTGGAGGCCTTTAATTGTGCTGATTTGCTTGTAATAGAAGGACTCCATCATGGTGTACTCCACACTCCATTGGCCAAAGAGTTCTTTCGCTCTCTCAATTCACTATGGGAGGCTTCCGGGAACAAAGAGACACTCTTTTCTGTGATAAGATGCCAAAAATCCTTTATATACATGCATAACTTATAAAATGAATCGACTTTCCTCTTCACCTTCTGATCTGCAAACCCCGTACATTAGTGGAGAAACGGATTTCTAACTTCGGGTCCCACAGTACCGGGACTTCCTTCGTCTGAATTTCAATCCTCTTCGATGCCACCCACAGCGAACGTGTCGGCGCCAGTAAGTTTCGGAAACGTATCCATTTCCCTCCTCCGCCTCTGTTCCTTTCCTTCCACTTAAACTTCCTTCTAGAGAGCAGCTTCTTCACCACGGAAAAGTACTTGGAAGGGACCTGCATGCCGAACCTATCCCAGTCTTCTCGGTCCATCCACTTCTCCACTATCGTGCGGATCAACTCCTTGATGTCCGCGTCCGATTCCCTTTCCACTTGAAGACATAGATTCGTGATCCTCCTAGAGGAAAGGAAGTCTTTGATGGTGACCAACTCACTTCTCCGATAGGCTATGACACAGTAATCCAATGTTCCTCGCTGGACAGCGTGCTTCATAAGTTCATAGGAAAGGCTTACGTCGGCGTTTTCGCGAAGGGCGACGCATTCTGAGGATAGTTGCTCTATCCTTGGAATAGAAAGCAGGACGGGCTTCAAGTCTTCGAACGCGGACGAGTCTGCGTTGTAGAAGGCAAGGCTTACGGCGAGGTCGTTCCTCGCCAAATAAGTTTGTAGGATGGGAGTACTTTCCGCGTCAACGCGCTCATTCTGCTCCACTAAAGACGATCCTCCAGCACTGAACACGATATGGGACACTGCGCTCTCCACGGCGCGATTCGTCTTCAGCCGGTGCCATACGTCTTCGTTTTCAAACCCGAAGGAGATATCAGGACTGCCTCTTGAGCGTGTAAAGACAAGAAGGTCCCGTTGCTTCTTCCGAGTCCTGGAGGCTAATATTGGCCAGTATCCGGAGAGATCTTCAAAAGAATTGAGAGATTTGCAGCGGTTGATGACGTCACGCATGAACTCGACGGGAACACGATCCATCGGGGAGAGACGCGAGTAAACTGAAAGCATTTAAGTAGTTAGTCGCTTCTCGGAGGCATAAAACGCAGAAGAAGAGCGCACGAGTGATACAAAAACGTTTGAACATTCAGCGAAGCATGAGATCAGAATTAGCTGACCAGCTGATGAAGCAAATGGCGTGAAAGACGAATTAAATGCACACAAGGACGTGGATGAGTCATCAATCGATCGCAGCTGGCTCGCCGGCCTGCGGTTGTGAGTGGACAACAGCGAGTACATGTAAACAGGAAATGTTTACCCGCCGGTCCATTTTTATGGCATGACTAATCAGAAGAAGGGGCGATCAGCATACGGTCTGCTTCTGATAAAAATAGAACGATATACTTCACCTGTTTCGTAAAGTTGCGCAAAAAAACGTATCAGTCCCTACCGATGTCCACTAACCGCGAATCAGGACAATTGGAAAGTAGAAGTCCAAAACGACAGTACAGTCAAAACCTTGCTACTGTTGAAGGGTGATTCCAGTAGTGGCCATCGATCTGTTGACTCGCTTCTGGCAGTAGGTCCATGCTCCTGAGCCGGAATTTCACCACACCTGCTATACACATAGGAATTGGAGATACATCGGGACAGAAATCAGATCACACAGGATTTGACACATACACAGCGACAGTTAGACAACATCTTGAAGGGGCACATGTAGCCCCAATCGCTCTCTGAAACTTCCTGGCGCGGCACAGTCCTAACAGAACGAAGACGAAGATATCAAAACTTGACTTCCCTGGAAAACAGGCATGAGGTTGTCCTTAATAGTGCAGAGCAAACTGAATTTAACCGCTTGGTATTGACTACCCCCATTTCATGGGATAAGCGTTACGGAAGAAGTCATAGGATTACGGTACAAAACAGGAAGAGGCTTCATCTGGGCCGTATGATGCCTATAATCACACAACTTAACCCGAGACGGATGATATCGACACCGGTTCGTCGACATCTGCATCGCCAAACCGTCCCACAGACAGAACAACAAAGAGACAAGCGAAGAAGAGAAGGGGACATCGAACGTACGAGGTTTCACCTGCAGAAATTTCCCTTTCCACGTGGGAGACGCCTAAGTCCCTTTGAATCTTTTCTCGTCGCATCTCCCTCGCTCAACCAGGCCTAACGAGACGTGAGTTGCAGACAGCGGTTGTCGCTAGACGTATTTGCAGCAGACGTATTTATTTTTCCGGCTTTGTCTCAGACGCTTGTTTCCAGAATGTCTGGCTTTTGTCTCAGACGCTTGTTTCCAGAATGTCTGGCTTTTGTCTCAATCAACCTTCTTCTGCTTTTCGCATGTGCATGACTTTGGAATGAGTTCTTCTTCTGTTTATCTCTGGCGTGTGCTCAATGTCGCGCCTTTTCTTTGTCTATGTTTCATCTCTTTATCCTCTTTTTTTCCAGACTGCAGATCTCTCAGGCAGCCATGGTCGTCGATTGGTAAGTCACCAGTTTTCCCATTTAATAACCTTATCTGTGGCTGTTTAGTGAAGATACGGAACAGTCGGTTAATGCCGACAGCACCTGGCTGGTTGGCGTGCCTGACTTCGTCCTCATCATGATCCTCGGCGGAATCTTCCTTTTTCTGCTAGCAGTGCTGCCCCTCATCGCCTTAATGATATCGGGATCCAGCAAAGAACCTGTGGCTCCAGCTCTCAACAGTACTCTACCTCCAGCGCTCGAACCAGAGGACCTCTACAAGATGGACCTTCCCCAAATTCAGACTGCTACTGGGGACTTGCTTGCGGACTGGGACACAGTGTCGGCCAACGAAAACGGAACCGATCCTGTACATTCACTTTTTTTGCTATTTTGTTAATGATTCATCATTCTAGGAAGACAAAGTACTTTGTGCCGATGGACTGTGGTACCCCTTCTACTACGCATGCAGTGGCCAAGTGGAAGTCTGCTCCAATAGCTGCTTGAAGTGCGACGAAGAACTGGCCTTCACCTGTGTGAATGCGAGTGGTCCTCCACAGTGCATTCTGAGAGAAAAGGTAAGATCCTGCAAGATTCTCACAAGCTCTTACGCGGGTTTCTTTTCAGGCTTGCAACGGAATCATGGACTGCGCCGATGGAAGTGACGAGGCGAACTGCTCTTGCGAAGGTACCAACTTCCAGTGCAGCATTCCCGAAGCAGGCGTCCGGAAGTGCCTGAAGGAGACGCAGTTGTGCGACGGTTTCAAGGACTGCATCGATGGCGAAGACGAAGAAAAATGCGACAGCTGCTCCGCGAACCCGAAGGCTTTCTACTGCGGCTATTCACGGACATGTCTTCTCGGAGCTCAAAGGTGCAATGGCCGCCCGGACTGTGCCGATCACAGTGACGAAATGAACTGCACTTCCACAGGTATAGTGAGCTTAAGTTCCAACCTACTCCAGCTTGTTTCAGAATGTGGACGTCACGCTTTTGGAACCTATCTCTGTGAGAACTCCAAACAGTGCTTCCGCATCGAGGAAGTGTGCGTTCCCGAGACGCGGTGTTTCGAGCCCACCGAGCAGGACATACTCTTCTGTTCTTCCAGAGCCGAGAAGCTGTCCCGGCATACGCAGGCCCTCAAGCTCCGCAAAGTCAAGTAATAATAGAATCAATTTGATATACCTTTCTTTTTATATCTCTGTAATATTGTATTAAATACGTAATAAGTATAAATGGTATCCTTTAATGTAGCAGTGCTTCTCTGAGTCTCAGAGGCCGGGGGCTTCTAGCCGACTCCTCTGCGCCTTCCTGTCTAAACTTCCCAGCCACATCAGACTGTCTCCTCCTGTATCCATGAGCATTTTTGAAGTATATTGCAAGTCTGTTTGTCTCCTTCTTCAGTCTGCCTCAGATGTCTGTATTGAGTCGAAGTCCTGCACAGCCGTGATGGAAATCTCTTCCCTTCTCCGCGTCGGTTCTTCGCTTCCTCCGTGCAATCCGGTAAGCGTCTCCTTTCATTACCGTACATCTTGCTGCTTCCTGTGCCATTACCAGTTTTTTGTCTTCCACGACATGTCTGCCCGCTGCTCCCTTAAGCCTCTTGAAAAACCGTGTGAACGAGCAGAAGTTCCCAACTGCATAACCCGGCTAGCCACTTAACGAGCGCATCCCTAATCGCCTTAGATCGTATTTCCTTCTCTCGCGCGCTCATCAATCACCGTCTCTGTCAATCACCTTGTCAACAGTGATTTCCCACCTCCGTGCCTTCACCCACCGCCTCGGGAGGGCATCTCCCTGGGACAACGAAGCTCCCGGGCGGTCCCGAATCCTGCACCTCCTCCCTCTCCGGAGAAGAAGACGTTCTCAGCGCGTCATCTTTACGGCTCATTGGCTTTTCATATAAAACATAAGAAGTCGCCGACGATCGCCGATCGCGCAATAAAAGATTACGACTTTATGCGAAAGTCGTCCCGTTGGCTTCCGAGGCGCAGCCAGGAACGACGCCACCGGCTGCAGCCGGAAGACGATGCCGGTACTTAATGTGATTTACGTGAGAGGTTCCAGTTGTGCCAGTGGGTTGCGAGAAAAAAACGATCAAGACTTATGGCTCATTAAAGTCATTAATTTGATGGGACAGCGTTGGAGCGCTATCGAGCAGAAGATCGAGGGTTCTCGGTTTTGGAGGCGCTGACTCACGATGCCCTAGAACATGCACGAAGGAATGACGCGTATCTGCTCTTCAAAGGAACCGCCGCCAAGTGGGTGTCAATCGTTGCACTTTCACTGGTACGACCGTTGACCTTCAGGAGGTGGTCAGATTCTCGTGGTCTTAAGGGCTGTTTGAAGATAATGGGTGGATATGCGTGGTTTTGATCTATCTACTGGTGGGGAGCACCTTGTGTGGGCCAAGAAAGAAACACACGACCTTAACGATCTCTGCAATCATGACGCTAAAAAACATGAAGTAGCTAACAAAGCTTTGTAAGTAGCTTCTGTAAGAATTTGAATTCTTCCTTCCTGTTCATGGTCCTCGATGCTTCAGCTTCCTAATTCTCTGATCAAGTGGATCCAGGTCCAGATGAAGCTCCACATTTCCTTATGCTTTGTCCCCCTTTTTAGGCTGGCCAGCATGTGAATCTTCAGAAACAACGTTTCATCCTATAACCCCTCTCCCCCCAATTACAACTCCTTGGTCGGATCCCTTAAAATCCCATAAACCCCATTTGTTTACCCTCGGTCGTCATCAGTTGCACAACTGGGCGACCCTCGCACCCCAAAACCACCAATTAAGCGCGAAGCCGTAAACCGGGGGTCAGTCCTTGGCCGCGTGCGAACACTTTACACCTCGCTCTCGGACAAATTATGTGCCAATGCGGCTCACTCCCTGTCACCCCTTCCGCAGCTACCTTTCAGCGTCGGTTCAGCCTGCGCACAACTTGTCAACTCCTTCTATCTCACGCGTCGATCACATTTGTTCAGCGACCCGTGGCCGCAATTAGCACTCTCTCTACTCGACGTGGTACCCAGGAACGGGACCTACTTGGGTGTTCATGCGACAAAGGGTCTTGGGACAAAGAAACCCGGATTTTGTTGATGGATTGTTTTGTAGGTTGTGTCTTTGGAATGCTCATCACTCTACAATTCAAAGGTCTAATTCGTGGAAACATTCATGGACATCCAATTTTTAAAAAAAAAGCAAAGAAACCCGTAGAAGCATAAGGTCTCTTATGTCTCATTGAAAGGGTTTTTTCTTGTGCAGCTAAGGCATTGACTGCTTTTCCTTAGAAGCACTTTTGATAAGCCTAAGCCTACAGATTTCCCTCAAGTCGCCTACAATGAGTTGTTAGGAAACAACCCCAGAACAACAACTCCATACAAAGATATCTTGGACAGTTCTACAGCTTCTGACTCCTTCAGTAGGACCATCGTGTCCACGTGAAGTATATGTAGTGTAACCCTACAGCAGCGGCTACAATGCTTATTGTCCACACATTTCAATCGACCATTGATTCAACTGCCGGATTTGTTCTCAGATTTCTTTTGCCATAGTAGCAAGTAGCATGGATATAATGCATTCACACAATTGTGAAGCTCAAGATCATCATACCGATCTAAGGGTCATAAAAACCATGTAAAAACGAGGTTTGCGTGCCAAAACCCGTAAATTTCATCACCCTATGTGTCTTCACCGATGAAAAGGGGCGAAAAGCATGTCAAGCTGCTCTGTTGTCTTATATTTGGTACTGGAATAAAGCCGAATCTAAGGTATGAGTTTCAGTTCTTCCAGGCTACCCTCCTCACTTTGGCCTAAAACACAAAAACGTGACTCTTGTAGAGGCCAATCTCTTCGAAGGCCCTGCAGCACTGTCCGCGCTTCAAACTGCCACCTCCACCCTGGCCACCCTCGTGCTGCCCTTTGGATAAGATTGTCCTCGGCGTGCTTGTCCCACTCACGTCGCTTCTGATCGGCCTGCGTCGCGCTTCTGTTTTTGACATGTCCTGTTGTCGACGTCGTCGCGACGCGGCCGTTGACGGCACCGTGTTGATTGACATCCGAATTCGCCTGAAATTCGAGATTTGACGTCGCCCGATGGATCTGACTCTGACACGCGGCGGCCAAGAAGGTGCCGGTGACATTTGACTTCCGAAGCGGCGGCCTCTTACAACGAATCCGGCGGCGAAGTCAAAACGCAATCAGCCCATAAAAAACCAAATTACAACTCCATCCCGACGACCCTCCCAGCCAGGTTTGTTTAGCGGCCTTTGTCGGCGCGCGATCGACAACTTCGATAACGCGCGACTCCAAGAACTCTTATTGTCCGCGTCAAGGTCCTCCCCAATCACCTGCGCTAGGTAAACGCGGCCAAATTGGGCCCTTCAGGGCCACCCGTGTCGCCGAGCGGTGGTCGAGGGCGGAGGCTAATTAGAGCGGGCGACTTCGAGTGGCCTCTCGCTCGCCGAGTGCTGGCCCCACGCCACTGGGAAGAGAGGCGCGCGCTGATTAAACCCGTCGGCTCGGCTTCCGGTTCGGTTTGTTGCAAAAAGCGAGGAGGCGCGGCCTTGGAGGCGTCGTTTGCCTCCTCGGAGGGAAATTGAATGCGCGCATTCGATTATTTTCTGTATAGGTTAGGGTGGTGGAGGTGATTGTGGACGAGCGGCTACGGTACCGACGTCCGGTTTGGGAGCTTCGGGTCGTGCTGTGCTGTCACGTGATTTCTGGCTGTTTCAAGAGGACCGTCTGATTTCCTAAGGGAGTAGAACGGAACTCGGCTACATTTTGGGCAAATTAATTCCGGCAAATACGTTTTTAATGGTACTAGGCTTTGTAGATACGACTCAAGTCGACGTATGTAGTTTTGTGGCTTTTTTACGCCTTGTTAAACCTTTCCCTATTGTTGGAAGCTGTCTTCCCTTAGGTTTGACATGGCCCTGGACTTTTTTACAGTCAAATGGTCTAACCTTTAGGCTTCAGTTCGGTAGAATGCATCTAAGCAAGTATGCTTCAAAGCTAGCGTTTTTGAAGAGGTCCAGATGAAGTTTCAAGGCGATTATAGAGTCAATGAGCTAGCTCCCCTCCAGAACTAGAATAGGAATACCCTTTTCGTAATAACAAGAAGTTACGGGTGTGCTCCTTTAGGCATCACGGTAACTACGGTAGATCTAGGCGCCATTAACATTTATTGGACGTTCAAAATTCTCGTTAAAGTGTGCAGTTAATTGAGTACAGGTACTTATCTAAAAACGATCCTCAACTACGGTAATGGGTTCCAAGGCTGTGATCGCCGAAAGAGATGTTCTGATTGATGTTCGCGGGTTACGGTAAAGGGTTCACTTCACTGGAGAAGCGTCTCTACGCTTTGTTTTGTCGCACAGAAGCCCATTTTGGTCGACTCGATACCCGATAAGACCAAATGTAGCATATGTTCATCTTAGGCTTGTATCTCGTTTTATATCATCAAGGATCGGTCCGTTGCCTTCCAATTGGTCTTGTTCCTAGAGGTCTTTATTCCAAGTCAATCCTCGACCATTGAAGCCTACTGGATAAGCTCAAAAGTCCTTTCCGGTACCAAGCTCTGTCCCCGACCGTTTTATATCATTTCCGCTTTGGAGCTTCCGCTCTGTAGGCCCTATGCCACGCGGTTCCGTATATCCTTTCGAGCGGTTTTATGAAGCCACAGCCGTCCTTATTCCTTCTGAACCAAGTTTATCGTGACTTTTGTCATTTTCTGCCTTTAAGACACTCAAAACTCTACCATTTCGTCTTGGTCTCAAACAGTACCACTAGGAGCTACAGCTGCTCTCCCTGACCCGTTGGACCCCCCTCACTCGTTCCCCTTCTCCTCGGATTGTCACCGCTTCGTATCACTTTCGCCCACTTAGGGCCGACCACCCACACTACGGCGCGCTCCTCACCTGTCCTCACAGCTCTGCGCGCGGCTGAGTGGAGCCGTGAGTGACACAGGAAAGTGGAGAACGCAGTCATCTATGAAATATATGTCAATCACCGCGGTATTATCTTAAAATTCTTCTGACATCTTGTTACCTGAGCGCTCGGCGCCGCCCCTGGTCGAGTGTTTTCGCGCGGCGCCATTGCGCAACTCCGGCCAGGTGCAGGCTCGTCTTATCCAATTATAACTACATGCGTCCCCTCCTTCCATGCTGCCTTCTGCGATGGCATCTCCGCGCGCCAAGACACCTGTCCGCCGCTTTGTGGACAAATTGGAGGGCAGGATGTTGCGCTTCTTGTGTGCCGCTTGCACCTGCGACGCTGATTTATGGCCAAGGCGTGGACACGCGGCGTACTGTAGCGTCTTGGTCATCTGATTAGTGGCTAGAGGGCCTAAGGTTTCTTGGCGAAGATCTGGTGGAACAAAGGTTAGGGCACCGGAATCAGAATGGTTTAGCCGTAGCTAAGATCTCCAGGAGCCACTCATGGATAATAGGGTGGATAGTAGGCCCATAAAGCCTTAAGATTTCGATCGCTTGAACTGTCCTTACTCTTCTTTCCTCTAGCTTGATTAAATTCTGTGAAGATTGGACCCGCTGATCCTCCGCTAGGCCCTCCGAGAGCCGGAACCCCTATTTCCGATTATCGTCAGAATTATGACGCTAATTCCGATTTGTTTTCTGTGAGATTTATTATTTTCCTGTTCGCCCTTTTTGTCACTTAGCAACAGTCCTCCCTGCAAAATGCAATTATATGTCACCGCGGAATGGACTCATCGAGTGGTGATTTGTGACTTTCCCGCTTTGCCACGACGAGTCCGGTCGCCTTCGGACCTGTTCGCTTCTTAGAAATCGTGCAAAACGTTTGAAAAGCATAAAGAAAAGCTTTTTTGAAAACACATTGATCTTCGTTGGTTCACTGATCTTGGTAGGTTGACGTTCTGGCCCTCCCTCTTCGCATGCAGCATCCCCTGTGCGCTAGAGCACGAAGAAGTGAGAATCAAAGAAAAACAAGAAAAATAAAAAAAGATTAGCAGCGAGTGGTTTCGATCCACCGACCTCTGGGTTATGGGCCCAGCACGCTTCCACTGCGCCACGCTGCTTCGATCTTTAAAGATCATGACAATGCATATATACCAACGCCTCTATCTTATCTTATCCGCAATATCCTAACAGCCCGTCTTCATCAGAACCAAGGGGACGGTTCCGGGGAACCTGGCTCCTCTTGCTTTTGTTTTCTTTTTTTTCGACTTCTAGGGGGTACAGAGGGCCGTAGAACATTATGTTGATGGGTTTAGATTTGTAGGACACGTTTCGTTTAAGAAACTTGATCTTAGATATGGGGATCATGTAAGCTTCATGTAAGCATATATACCAACGCCTCTATCTTATCTTCTCCGCAATCTCCTAAGCCTCTTTCTCCTCCATGAAAGCCAGCGACGACACGATTTCCGGCCTCCACACACCAAGACTGACCTGTCGCCGCCTGCTCCCGCACGGGTCACCAATTAGCATCTTGTCGAACACTGTTTACCGTGTTCCGCGCTCCACAAACAAGCCCCTTTCGGCGTCCTCTCCCTCGGTTCCTGCCGGCCTCCCCGTCGCTGTCATCTCGAGTACTCCTCACGCACGCGCGCGCACGAATCGCACAAGTTGTGCGGCGCTGTCAAAAATGATCTGAAATTGTCGTAAACTATAAACGCGAGACGATTCCATATAAATACAAATTTACGTCAGTCATCATTAGTTGCCGCGTCGCCGCAGCTCCTGTCCGACGACGCTTTTGTCGTCGCCTGTCGGCCGCGCGCGAAGAGATTTGAAGTGACATCGCCGTCGCCGTTTCGGTGCTGCTGCTTGAGATATTTGCCTGTTGATTCACGCAGATTCCTCGTCCATTACGGTAATTTTAATTGGAGCTGATCTGGGAGGGTGGCGGACGAGTTTGGCGAAGGGATAGCGAAGGTGATGTCATGGTGCGAGGTCGGGGGCTAAGGGGAGGGCCCATACTGTGGTGGTGGGCTCATTCTGCGCACTTAGCACCCAGTGACAGTGCTCGCCAGTTGGCACCTTGTTTGGCACCATTGTGTGCTTCCCACGGTGAAATGTTGACAAAGGGTGTGGGAACCTTCTTGGCGCCACTGGATTTTTATGATATTTTAAGCTCCTTGGATTTATTCTAATGAACTACAGTATTTTGCACTGAATTTTGAAGCCGATCATAGAGCACAATCGTAAGTACAAGATCAAGATCGCACCGTGTTTGGACCAACACAAAAATAGTCCTAAAAAGTGTGGTTCTGATCAGAGTCGATCTCAACCGCCTTATATAGCATTTGTAAATTCCCTTCACAGACAGCAGCGTGGCGCAGTGGAAGCGTGCTGGGCCCATAACCCAGAGGTCGGTGGATCGAAACCACTCGCTGCTAATCTTTTTTTATTTCTACATAAAACTGTTTTATTCCTAATTCCAAGACTTTCTACATCTTTTATTGAACATAAACTGCCGTGTTTTATTGATATTTCATGTTTCTAACCCCAATTAACCTCTGGCTCAATTATCTTCCTTCTTCCACTTGCCTCGTGGTGCAACTTCTTTACACACTTCCAAAGATAGGCTGTTAATTCACTTTTACGACCCCATTCCCGATTTAGTCGTTCCTTTATGACTCAGCGACCGCCGCATTTCATCTGACGTCCCTTCCAAAAAGGCCCGTCAGCGAAGCGTCGCCTTTTTCGACGTCTTTTCCCCCAAGGAGCCGAGGGATTCCCTCCGCGACCATATTCCTGCTCCGACCTTTGCCCAAACCGTCGTACCGTGTGCCGTCAAAACAGATGCGACTGACAGCTTTGATTAAAAGTGCAGCGGGGATTCCTTTCCGAGACTGGCACATGCTTATCGCGAGTCGATGATGTGATTGTCAGCCGAGCGGCGGATGTGTCAACACAGAACTTCGCGTTTGATTGATAAATTCCAAACGTGGTCTCTGATGACGACGCAGAGTTGTTTTGGCCACGTCAGTGTCCGCCTTCTTGACTTCCAACGTTCCCGTGACAGGAACCTTTGCAAAATAGAGTCGTCATCTGATCTTTCCACCCACAGGGGAACACCACAATTTGGGTAACTCCTGACCTGCCACACCTAGACAGACAGATGAGACAGACATGTCTGTTGTCTGGTGCCAATATGACAGACGCGTCGGTGGACACCGGGGCTAACTGTCAAGTGGAGGGACGCGAAGGCTTAGATCTGTGGGGAGGTTTTTTGAAGTGCGGATGGGGAGAAGTAAAAATAGTTTTTTTTTCTGACCTTTGTAGGGCTTTACCATTACTGAGCAGTATCCCAACACTTCAGCTAGGAAAAGGAACCCGAAATGTTTACAGTCGTGGTTTAGCTGATTTCTGTCCAATCTCGACTTTCTTCTGAACCCAGCGCCACGTCAGTTCAAAACACATGACGATAAGCGGAGTGCGAAAACCAACAGCCAATACAATGGTGGTGCAGATATCATATGTAGGGGACCATCCGCCCTCCCATTTCTCCCTCAATGCGATTGTCTTTGGTCGGTTGACGATAGTAACAGTTTTAAGTGGAGTTTTCTCCTTAAATTCTGGCGCTAAATGGGTATGTCCATGTTTATTTGGAAGCAAGAAGTCCATGAAATCCTGGAAGAGTTCAAAACGTCCTCAATTTCCATCTTTTAAGAAATTTCTGTGAATTTCCGATTCATTACCCCACCCAGCGCCCGGTCAGTTCAAAAGTCACAAACACCAAAGCGTCTAATCAGCCTCTCCCCTCCTTCCAACGCAAAAACCACCCGGTACGCCCCGGTTCGGCTTTTTCGCCAAAAGAGGCTGTCAACTGCCGGAAACTTCTTCATTTATTACTCTCTCACTTTATCGTCGTAATTTGATTGATAGGCCAGTGTCAAACACGTCAGAGAGGGAGCGCGGGGTGCCAAGAGGCCCCAATTGGCGAAACTCGGTGCGTGACGAGGTGATAAGCGCGCAAAAACGATTTGCACTTTAAATGCACTAAACTGTACCCGCTGATTGACATTTTTGGAGTGACGCGGGCTGTCATCCTGGGTGAGGCTGTGGATTTAAGACCATCGGCGAAGAAGTCGTAAACACTCGCTCTGCGCCTTTCTTCGGGACTGTTCTTTTGAGGTTCTAAAGCTTTTCTTCGGGGATTTCAAGGTCCTAAAGCCACCTGTAAGTATCTGTAGAGGCTTCTAAGCAATACTAGGGCCTTTCGCCACCTCTAATTAGGCTTCAATCTCTCCTATCTAGCCTTGTATCGTTCCTATAGTCCTCAAACATATTCTAGTACATTCTTCGGGACTGTTCTTGTGAGGTTCTAAAGGTTCCCTTCGCGTATTGCAAGGTTTTAAAGCCCTCTTCATAGGTTTCTTTGTAAGTCTCTGTAGAGATTTCTAAGCGATTCTAGGGCCTATTAAGAGGGCTTTAGGACCTGGAAATCCCCAAAGAGAACCTTTAGAACCTTTAGGCCTCTTTCTAAGTCTATTCTGGGACTTCTAAGCGATGTAGGGCGTTTTACCACCCCTAGTTAGGCTCCAAGCTCTCCTATCTAGCCTTGTATCGTTCTTCTAGTCCTCCAACAGATTCTAACGCCACCGTGGGAACTAGTTCAGCTCCAGCCCTCGTGGATCTGGTCCTCCCCGCTTCCTTATCTCTTCCCATAGTCAAGTTCCTACTGGAATCAGATAAGCGCGCCGAATTAGGCCTGTTCGCGCGCAATTAGGTCGTCCAGATGTTGTTAGCGCCATGCGCCTCTTCCGCGCTCCCCATGGGGTCTCGTGGTGCCATGTTTTCGGCCACGTTCCGAAGTGCGAAAGCACGGCCCCGCCCGTGTCAAAGCGCTGCAGAGGTCGACTCTACTTACTGCGCCGCTGACGTCGCACTGTCACTCGACCGTACTCTGTAATTGACAGCATTTCTCCGAGCGTCTTATCTCTCGGACGGACAGTCAAAGCTGCGCGCAAAAAGCGACTTTGCCTTATCAAGGAGAGATTTGCAAGTGGAGGCGTTTGGGTCGCGTAAGAAGTAGTGGGTTCCCTTCTTCACCTTTTTTAAATGTCCAAGGATTCTACTTGATGAGCCTTATCAGCCTTATCAATGGCTCATACTCTGCACTGATTTTTTCATGGATTTTGATACTCTGGAAATCATCCTTTAAAACGTTTATGACGTTAAAAATCTAAACGTCAAACTTTAATACATTTTTCGACCCCTGAGCTTCTTCAGATGACGCCCAACAGCCCCCATGATTCCTGTAAATGTGTTTCCCTTATACATCAGTGGTGCTACTCTTGCACCTCGAGAAACCAAAATTTATCAATGTGTAGAACTCGTTTCTTGGTGTTTGCAGCCGCACTCATCGTCTCACAAAAAGGTTCCAAAAGACGTCAGATAAACGAACGGAATTGACACCCAGTGCTACGAGTGTTCTTTGGAATGTCGCTACAATTGGCTTTTACCCTCTCTTCTAATCTTTCATCATGCATCTGGCAGAAGCTCAAGGACTTGGTGTGCTCTTGAAGCTCCATACGGTGTCCTTCGGAGTGTTCTCGAGGTTAATGATGTTAAATGACCTTTATCCTCATTCTCTGCGTGTTTCCTTTGTTAGAATCCCTGAGGAACCTAAGATAAAGATAAAGACAAAGAGGTATCGGAATCAATTTGATAGAGAAGCTCTCTATGCCTAGCATAAATCAGATGTAAAGACTAAATTGACTCCAGCTCCATTGTCCATTTATTTTTTCGAATTTTTTCGTGTTTCCTAAATCTTCTCTTTCCCTGAAAGCAGAAAGTAAGGCAAAAGAGAACCCAAGACGAACAGACCCTCCACTCTCCCAAATGTGACCCCACTGCTCCTTCTCCCGGGCCATCCGGGTCCTGAGTGACACTTCACCGGGTGCTTGTGCCCGTCGTGGGAATGACGTGTGTCACATACACCGAAACTCGCTGTCCGCTCTGTCAGCTCTGGCACATCGCCTGTTTGTTTTTTCCGCGCCCTGTCAGCGCGCGATTGTCAGGAACGTCTCACCGTCCCCCTCCTTCCAGAAGTCCGGCGATGTCGCTTCCAGAGCCGTCGACGTCGCAGATCGTCTGCGCGCCCAGCGAGGTGCTCCTGCGCATCCTGAAGAACCTGGACGAGAAGGACGTGCGCAATGCGTCCGCCACGTGCTTCGCGCTGCAGAGTGTCGTCGCCGCGCACATGAGTCACCTCACGCGCTCCTCCATCTACGACCTGACGTAAGTGTTCTGGTTTGGGAACGGGATTCCGAGAGGTTGTAAGGGGGTCGTAATGGCGTTAAAGGGAGCCGAGCGGGAGAGTGGGCATTGAGGGGTAATTAGAGGCACCCAATGGCGACGCTTACTGTAGTTGCAGGCCTGTGATTAAATGTGAAAATTATAACCCTAATCTGAGGGGAGGTTGAAAAGGAAAGATACTTCTGCTATGGAGTCAGTTAGATCAGCGATAGTCATTGATCGCGGGGGATTACGTGAAAGTCCCCAGGTGGAGAAGTCCCATATAAACTCTCTTTAATAAGTCACATAAAAAGTCCCAAAAAAGTCAAATTCCATTTTATTCCAAGAAAAAAAATTCGATTCAATGAGAGTAAGGAGGATTATGCCCTTAGGATCAAGGGTTGAAAAGGAAAGATGGACAAATCCAACAGTCATTGATCACTCCGTACCATTTCGGGTTACGGTAGAACCATATGGATCTTGATCACGTTGGTCCTTAAAGCCCTGGCAAATCCAAAATCTTAAAGCCCTGGATGCCTAACCCGCCTCCAGTCCTATCACTCTAGGTTTCTGTACTAAATCAGCGATAATTGATCATAGACTGAAACTCCAGGCCATCTCGAGTTACGGTAGAAGGGGGGAGGGGGTTGGTCAGGAAAGATAGTTCTACGAGATGGAGATTCATCATGTAGTAGACCATTTCGGGTTACGGTAGAATCATATGGATCACCATCGTGGTTTTTTGACCACTCTTTACAAGGATTCTTACAAAGTGGAATGCACCTTTCCATTGTAAAGTTCTCAAATCTTGATCACTGTGGTCCTAAAAGCCCACATCTCCACATGGATGGCTCCACTCCTATCGCTGCAAGACGCGTTCCCGCGTCCCGAACAGCACTTGTCCGCGCTGTCAGTTCCGATCGGCAGATCCGGCGACAACGAGTGACATTTGTTTTCGCGAGCCCTAACATGATTGAACTCGACCTGATGGGTCAGTGACCAGTGACAATCCGAAGAAGTAAACTAGTTCCCCACACATACAAATCAGGAATTCGGTTTTAACTTAATTTGATTTTATGAATGCTGACAGCGCCTTCCATTTGAATTATGTCCATTCGATTAATTACTTCCGCCCCGCCGCGTCCTTTGTCGGAGGCTTTCGGGCACTTCGCGGATCCAGTTTGTAACGCCTCCTCGTTTAGCCTCCAGTGCCGCGAGGAGCCCGAGCAGCCCGTCACGCTCGGCAAGTTCCGCTTTCCCCTCAGGAAGCAGATCACCAAGCGGAAGGTCTCCCTCCTGCTGCGCAACAAGAAGAAGAAGCAGTGGATCAGGGAGGGTGCGGGTCCCGAGACGAGCGGAAGGGACGTGGACGACCTTCTGGACGAGACGCTCAAGAAGTTCGTCATCGATGGCGCGGTCAATTTCGATCGGTTCACGGTGGACGAGAAGCTCTGCGCCAAGCTGACCGAATCCTTCGTCGACTTCAGGTTGGCTTCTGACGACGCCAGCGGAGCTTAGAAGGCTTCTCTTTCAGGAACGCGAGGCTCACCTTCACCCTCTGCAACTTCCAGATCTCCCCCGCCCAGCTCATGGACCTCTTCAAGTGCTCCTCGCAGCGATCCTTGTCCATAGAGTTCTGCGAGAACGTCGACAAACTCCTCTCCGACGAGGTACCGTAGCCTTCCATCCACTTCTAGAGCCTATGCCCTTCAGCTCTTCTTGTGCACCGACGCCCTTGAGCACGTCAACATCCAGCTGAGGGACAAGCACACTCGCCTGGAGCTCAGTGACAAGGTGCTGGAGCACTGGGCGAGCCAGAAGCAACTCCCGACGCGAATCTTCCTAAACCAAACGAAGACCAACTTCACCCTCAGCGGAGTCGTCAAACTCATCAAAGTAGCTCACTTCTCGGCCTATCCGTCCTCTCATACAAACCTTGCAGGCCCTCCAGTTCCGATCGGCACGGGCTACCGTAACCCAGGCGTATTCCTGGGACCTCGGAAACGTCATCGCGTCGGAGATCCAGCAACTGTTCATCCCGGGAATCGCTTCCACGTGGAGCACTCTCGAGGACGGCTACGTGCAGTTCACCATGACGCCACAGAAGCACTGCCGAGTCTCCTTCAGCACTTATTTATTCGTCTCGCAGTGACGCTCGATCTCAGATTGTACCATAAATCTATGTCTCAGCATCCTGCGGTCCTTCGGCTCTGGGCGGACACGGGAATGGGGCCCGAGTGGGCGGGGATGAGCCAGTCGGCTTCGCAGATGAGTCGCCTTCTTGTGGCCAACAGTTGGTCTCGATTAGAGGTGAAGAGGGGATCTGTGCGGGAGAGGTCGTCGTCTTCCAGGAATACGGTACCTGTAAGAAGGTTCTTCTGGTGAAATTCTCAAATTAATGAGTGGCCTACCTGTAATGGCTACAGTACCCATGGCCGGAACGTCTTTGAGAAGGACGGTGGTTCCGTCCGGCGAAGCTCCAGGAGTGGAGACGAGTTGACTTCTTGGAGAACATAGATCGACAATCTTAGCCTAGAATGACCTCCTTCACTGGTCATCTCTCATATGACCTACTGTATCCAGAGGTGTTGTGGCCACCGTATCATCTTGGACCTCGTAGAATCCCATAAGAGTCTTTCGGCTTTTAAACAAGTTGAGATTGCCGACCAGCTGAGGAGAAGAAGACGTCACCACGAGGAAGTCGAATAAGGATTCGGAGAGGCCTTTTGAGGACAGACCTGAAGGAGAAGGATAAGGTTCTGTGGGGGAGAACACCAAGAAGAAGTCACTTACTCGACTTCAGCTCCTCTGCTTGGCTCGGAAGGCCAGTGTTGACAATGATCCGACAATCTCCATCCTGCACCATGACTACGGTAGACCGAGCAGAATAGGAGTACTGGTCTCTTCCTTGGAGAAGTCTACCCGTCGTTAGAAGGGTTACGGTAGGTCCGTTCTCCATGATAGGCGCAGCGCTAAGGATCCCTGGAGAACTCGTGTCCACCGCATTTGTGAAGTCAGAGTTGTAGGCTTCGGAAGGCACTGGAAGAAGAGGCGGGACCGGGTCGTGCAGCGTCCTTCCTGCTCCTATGTTGTTGTTCCACGATTCTAAAGCACTATAAAGACCTTTCAGAAGGTTTATGGGTTACCTGGACGAGTCAAAGAAGACCGCGAGTTGGACGCGTACAAGTAGCTAGGTCCGGTCGTTCCACTCAAGACACGAAGGAGCGGCGGAGGTCCCGCTCGCTCGAGGAGCGAAGGAGGCAATTCGACGCGACGGAAAGTGGGAGCGCGCTGGTCGGGAGAGAGAAGCTCCAGAAGAAGATCCGTGGTCCCACAGCAGATGAACTCGCCTCCAAAGTCCTTCTGGCAAACCGCGTCTTTCCCGTTGGCGAGGTCCCGGCATGGGTCGGTATCACCCTGGAAAGCTATGGTTAGTAGAGTCCCGTCCGAAGCTTTGGAATCCCAAGATACCGAGAAGATCGGACTTACCTGCGCCGGCGGAGTGCATCGCATGACACTCAGAGTCTTAGGATACCTGAGCTGTGTGAGTCCAGTAGAGCAGGAATCCACGGCCGTCAAAATAACGTTAAGTAGCAGCAGTAGAGGGAAGGACATCTCGAGAGCTGAAAAGGACTTCGATTAAGCGCCACGGTCATCGCGAGGCGAGATCGCGTCAACAAACCTCAAGTGGCTATCGGTGGCGACGGTTTAAACAAAAGAAGATCACGATTTGGAATAGAGAAGCGCTCGGTTCTCACACGTCGTGTTTGTCTTTCCAGTGAAGAAGTCACAAGAAATCGAGAGGCAGGAAGCTGTCGGATCAGCCTGTTAATCTCTGTTTGTTCAGGAAGACGAACGGAAGACAGAAATTTTATGTGTAAACATAAGGATTGGACATGGATACCTGTTGCGATCCGGTTAATCTTGATTAGTTGGCCATGGAAAGGACGCTGGGGAGCCGATTTTTTGGTTCCTACTTCGTACAAGGAAGTCCGAATGGAGGGGCCAAGGTCCTGAATGAGGGAGGCATCCCCGCGAGTATGAACCGGCCTTGAAGCCAACAAATGCCCTTGATCATCCTGTCATGAGAGTCGTCACTCCTACGTAAGGACAAGTCATCTTGAATAAAGTGATCCAGGTTTACAAGGTTTACAGGAGGGAGAGATAGGAAGGGATGAGAGATAAGGAGGGAGAGACAAAACAGCGCGGCCAAACGAGTAGTTTATTATTGTCTTGGAACAGTTATGTACATTAGTTACATTAAAAAACGGTAAAACATACTGAAGGTTAGTGTGACGAGCTAGGGTTAGGCACAGCGATGTCGTAGTCCAGAAGAACGTTCTTCAGCGTATCGTTGGTAAGCGTCGTACGCGGTCCGAGCCGGCCATTGCGCCATTGACGGTTGTCCTTCATTCGGTTCTACAAGGACTCGGTTACCGCGATTAAGATTGAAACATGACATACCAGGAGCGCAGCGTCGGATATGATATCGGCCACAAACATTTGCGCGGCGAGTGTGACGAGACGAAGAGCCCGAGGGTCGAGGCCGTCTTTGGTGATGCCGACCGAGTTGGCGTAGTAGAGGGCCACAGCGTCAGGAATTGTCGGCTCGAACTCCTTGATGGACGTCAGAAGCTTGGACTCGGGTGATGCTTCTTCGTCCAATTGGCGAGTGAACTCTTCAACCGCGTCCGCGCGATGGGTTTCGAACGTCGGAGTAGTTGTCTTCTCGCTCGGATAAGCAGCTTCGACTTGGAGATATTGGAACTCAGGTATGGTCATAGTACCTTCTTGATTCTGAAAAGCGGTATTTTCGTATATTTTTAGGGTAAATTTGTTTGAAAAAGTGCGGGACGAGGAGAACTCTACTTCCAAGAACAAATCATAAGCGCCAGAGAAGACATGCAAATAAGGGTGGACTCCCAGAGAAGGAGAAAGGAAAACCATGGGGATGCAGGTACACATCTACAAATCGGAAAACGTGATAGAGACCGAATGAGACGAGACATTAGACGGACACGTGGAGGCCAGCGGAGACAAGACAATGCAGTCACTTCCAGGTCGGGTCCTGCAGCGGTCTATCTTGCTGATTACGGTAACAGGTGCTCTGCTCCTCGCTCGTCTGCCCATGTTCTGACAATCGCCCTAGAATTGACTTTCATTTTGAGTGATGAGCAGCGCGGGTGGAGGGGTCGGTTATGTCGCCCTTCTTGCATGTCTTCTCTGGCGCTTATTATTTGTTCCTCGAAGTAGTGTTCTCCCCGTCCCGCACTTTTTCAAACAAATTTGCCCTAAAAATATACGAAAATACCGCTTTTCGGTTATATTGAATGGATGAGTCGGTTATGTCGTCCTCCTTACCATGGTTTTACGTTGCTAATATATGCGAAAATAAGGTTTTGGTTTTGCGTTACTCACGTGTCCTGTGTCTTCCTACATTTTTATTTCCTTACATGCCTGTATAACGTGCGAGTTTTGTGTAATTTTTCATGCATTTACATTCAAATTTTGCAGGCACATTATGGGTAGAACTGCAACGAAGCGTAGCCGTTCGGCCTCAGATAGCTCTCAGCATTCTCGACGCAGCCGCGACGACAACGACAATGACGTCCCGAAGCGCAAGCGCACTCGCAGCATTGCGAGAGACGACAGTCACTCGGAATGTCGCCTTCTGGTGAATGTGACCAAAGCCGGTGGCATCATCGGATTCAAAGGTCAGCTCATCCGTGAAACCGAAGAGGAGTGCAATGCGAAGCTGACTATGAGCACGGACAGTCAGGGTGGCTACCGGTAAGATAATCCTCAGAGGGGCGTTCCTAAACCGTATTTTATATTTTAGTGTCTTGACCATCAGAGCTACCATCCGGGAGATCCTCACTGTCATCGACCGTTTGTATTCAACTCTGACTGACGTGAGTACTACGGCGAATGTCCAAAATAATAATTTATTTAATTTTAGGAGACTTCGTCGGGCCCTGGACGTACTGAAATGATTCGTATCATCTACCATGACTCGATTGTGGCTGCAGTCATTGGTCGTGGAGGTCGCACCGTGGCGCACATCCGGGACAAGACTAATGCCACGATCAACATCAGTGCTGAAGCCTTCGAAGGCTCTACGGATCGTGTCATTTCCGTGAGCGGCAATCGTCAGCATGCCCTGGACGCCATCCACGAAGTTCTCAAGGTCATCACTGGGGTAAGCTAGTGCTCTGTTCCCGCTTATCTAATTCCACATTCAGCTTGCTGTTCGCGGATCGGAAGATCCGTTCCTCGGAAAACGCAATACGCGGCCCACCAGTCCCTGTGAACCTCGTCGTCATCGCGAGCCTGCCCGAGAATCCGCCTACCGCAACGATCCTGCAGTGGCCCGCGGCAGAACCTTCTCGACGTCCCGTCCTGGTCCCGCCCGATATCCTCCACATGGCGGCTATCCTCATGAATACTTCCCGGCGTATCCGGCCCCTATGGACCCTTCTTGGATGGGTCATCCTCCATATGGCTACCCGTATCCTCACCCGGTGATGGGGTATACTCAACATGGATTTATGCCTGTGCCTCCTCCTTATGCCCGTGGACACGAAGCCAATGACCGTGACATGCGTCGACCTCCCGCTCCGCCTGTGCCGCCTTACCTTCCAGTGCAACCATCTTCTGCATCCACCGCCGGTGGTCCTTCGTATTCGCATGACCGTGAGGCCGGCGTCGAGTACTCTCCAGATGGCGCGCCTCTCGTGCTCGGCGAAAGTCCGGCCAAGCCTGCCCAACAACCCCGCTACGCCCCAGAACAGGATAACGAGGAGGAATACGACTTCCGTTCGCCTCATTACCAAGTCACCAAGTATTGTTAAGCTTTTACTGTTCGTGATAAATTGTCGAGTAGATAGGGTGTCTTCTGTTTACATGTCTTGTTTTGTCTTGGTTTTTAGAACTGGTCTTGTTAGCTCCCTCTGGATTGCGCCTACAGGTGGAGTTTTATACATTTCAATTATTATATGCATGTATACAACTTGAACATCATCGGAGCACAACGAATCTATATCGGTAACAATGTGAGTCAAAACTGAACTGGAAAGTCGCCGCGTTGAGGTCGTTTTCTTGCCACGATGAAAAGGACTCAGCACGGCCACTTCAAGACGATGAAGAAGAGGAGCACGAGAAGATAAGATGTATAGGACTAGATGTTTGGTGAAGAAGTATAAACAATGTAAGCGAATCAGTATCCCTAAGCTACGGATACGTATACCATAACGAATGTACCCGTTCATCAGGTAGAGACAGAAATAAATAGAATCTGGCCATATTAGAGAAGTCGCGACACCGAATTGAGGCGGATACAAGCAGGCAGGGAGAGCGTCTCCAGCGGGAAGTCAGAATGTACAAATGGCTGCGAGTCGAACGGAGTAAGGTAGGTCCCCGGGACAATGAGCTGGTCCTAGAGTTCGAGTTAGTTTTTAGCCTTCTAAGTAGAAGTATCTTACCTCTCCGGGGCGCTCCGCCAACTTGTCACCAATTTTCCTCAGGAAGTCGAAAGTTATCTCGTCTTCCTCGAAGCCATCCGAGGGCGTGTAGTGTTGCAAGATGGCGATTATTTGCTTCTTCGTTAACCTCGAGGTCATCTCTCCACAAAGGTCGTCCAGGTTGGATTCGTGCTTCTGCGACATTAGTAGATGCGTCGCTTGGACCAGCGGTTCGAAGTGATCGGCATAAGCCTTCAGACCCTTTCCGGACAGCCAGTTGACAACTTCATTAGTGTTGTGCTTGATCTGGATAGCCTTCTCGAAGGAGCACAAGTCCTTCCGGAACATAAGGTGGTTCAGCGCCAGAGCACATATCCAGTGCGCGATCTGGGAGAAGATCTGACCAATGAGCACTGGGTCAGCGCCGAAGATCTTCAGTTTCCTGTGAATCAGGTTTAGCTGAAACAGTTTCGCATAAGAACTTAATGGCCGGACTAGAAATCTTACGAATTCAATGAGGTCATCTAGTGATTGCATTTGAGTGGTGTCCTTCGAGTGCTGTCGGGTGAGTTTTTGGGGATTCATTATCGGACTGGCGCTATCATGCTGGAGGATGCCCGGAACAATCTTCGGGGTCAACACAGGCTCGATAGCGCTCTTCATGAGCTTCTGGTAACAGTCGTCAATGCGCAACTTCAGTTGGTTCCTGATGGGCTCCACGGAGAAGTTCTGCATCCGGTGACTGTTCTGCTTCTCGGTGTTGCCAGCGGGCCATTCCTTGTTCTTCTCCCCAGAGTACTGTCGAAGGAGATTGAACAGCGAGCACGTGTTGACCATCCAAAGGATCAGGACGTCGAGGTCATTTGATTTCTAGAACGCATCGTTCAAGTAGCCGGACTCAGATTATATCTTACTGTGACAGTCTCTTTGATTTGGGCATGCAATGCGGAAAACAGTCCAGTGAGCCCCTCTTCGTCCTTGGCGTGATCTTGATAGCGGAAGCCGGCCAACATCAAGTAGGCGGGCAGACAAGGGGTCAGTTGATGCGCTAATCGAGGCTTCAGATCGCATATGAGCATGCGGCAGAACTCGGGGACATTGTAGATCTCCAGGAGCGCGGAGTGTTCGGCATTTTCCTTCGCCAAGCCCTCTAAGTGCAGAGAGTCCACAGCGGCGCTGTCGGAGGACAAGGCTGAAAATAAACAGATAAGAACATGGAAGCTGCTTGGCGTTTAAGCGGATTCGTGTAATGTTGACACAACGACTTACCATGCTCGTAATCGTATCCGCGAAGTTGAGCACGAACCTCCTTAATCTCGTCGGACTGGCGGTTCAGCTTCTTCTGAAGACACAGGTTCTCTGCGGCCAAGTTGACGAGATAAGTGCCGTTGCCATTCAGCGAATTGTCGCCTTCACTCTAAAGAAGAGGAGAATTAACGTCGGAAGCCATAGAGCAGATATTAGAGGGGGGTTGGAATGGATGTTTAAGAACCCTAAGCACCTTGTGGTCCTGCTCATCATCACTAGCCGGGAAAGCCAGCTGATAGAAGTCGCCAGCCATCGAGGAGGTTCTCTTCGGTTGCTGTTTCGCATTCATGTTTTGGTTAACATCAAGCACGAATCCGGAAGGAATCACTTCAGCGTCCCCATCTAAGCCGAGCGCAAAAGAGTCATCGAACGTTAGAGACATGGCTCTTCATCAACTTTCTCTAAAACAGATCATGCCCTTAGGGAAGCAGCTCGGAAAAAGAACGTCGCGGCCGTTCGCCCCGCGCGATCAATAGCACGAGTAACATAAGCATTTGTTTATTGGTGCGAATATGGCCATCTAGGGAGATCCTAATCTAATCCTAAACAACGTCTCCGCGCTGCGCCCTCCTGCCGCCAAATCGGACATAATGGAAGCCAGCCGGTTAGGTGGCGGACACGCCGCACTGCGCACCTGCGATCGATGAACGCCGCCACTGAGTCATTCGTGCACTCATGAATAGCCGCCTCCCATCGCTCCAAATATCTTGTTTTCGGCCCTACCCCTCAAAAAGTCGAAACTTCATGATCGATGCGCGTCAATAGCGTGCAGATGCCTCGAGGGAACACAGAATCGATAGTTGGTAATTACATTCTTTCTTCCTTCAACAGACAACTGCGAACAACATTTCAAATGACATAACAACACCAGAAGACACCAAGTGATGTGGGACCACCCACTACCGCGTAAAAGAATGGAGCGAAGAAGAGCCAAGAAACGCGGTCACACACGTCAAACCCACACCTCTCCCGCGGCAGTGCCGTGCCGGAGACTAAGCGCCATGGCCACGCCTCTTGACTCCTCTTTCGACGCTTAGAATGACAGATGTGAAAATTGTTTCACGAGGACAAAGTCAACCACTGGATGAGATGTAAGTAATGAATAAATCGAGTTGAGTAAGGTCGTGCTGGCAACCGAGAAGGCTGAGAGTGGTGCAGAAGGTGGAACGTTATTCAAAGTGCTCGAAGAAGAAGATGTATGACAACGAGAGGAAACCATCTAAACGAAAGTTGGAAGACGGGAGAACCCTTTTCCGATGATTAGTGAAAATAGCCTGGCGAAGCGAAAGCGTCAAAAACAAGCCACACGATCCCCTTAATTAACATAACGTTAACAAGAGGGCGAAAACACACAGTTTGGGGAATTGGGACTTCAGATGCCTCAGGCTTCTACAGTATAGTCACATTCCATTAGCATGCAAAAACGGCCCAGAGCTTGGCGACGTTTAAAAACGCAATGCATATAAATGTGGCCGAAGTGGGGCCAAGGGGCCATTGACAGCTTAAGCGCTGGCAGCAAACGCAACGATGGCAACATGTTAAGTGCAAAAGAGAGGATCGAGCATGTAAACATTCGCACCCTTAATCTCACGGAGAAACCCGTTACGGAGCGCTAGTGGACGCGCTCGCGCAAACTGCGCACATAAAACCTCGCGTCGCGCATACATCCTCGACCGACTGCCTCGAATGTTCCAATGTAAACAGCGAAAGCGTAGCAGGCTGTCAAGGTGTCAGAGGAAAGCGACCCAAAGCTTTGAACTTTCTAGCCACAGGCAGCTTGCGCGGCGACACGCATTAGATCGATGGATCTTATCGGCAGCGCAAAAGAGTTATACTGCGTCCAACTGACCTACATCAACTCTTTAGTTCGCAAACATAGCATCCAAATCGGTCCCATCGCTTCCCTGTCACTTCCCAGCGGGGCGAGCAAACACTTCTCGTTCGATCGGATGTATTTTAAATGATATAGACTGTTAAATTTTACGATATACGGTTAAAGCTTTTGGCAAGTAAATATACACGATAAAAACAAATTCCCGAGAGGGTTGCGCTCCGCCGCTGGACTGGTTTCAAATCCGTACCGCGTATAGTAATCCCAAGTAGATACATATGAACAGTATCAAAATTTTCACGGGATCTATGCAACGAATCGTTTCGTCTAGCTTCTAGAGTAGCACAAAGGGACATGATTTTAGGGAACAAACGAGCAAAGGACTTACCCTTGCAGCCAACGAGAGGAGCTCCTTGATCCGGTTGTGAAGACCATCTATTTCCTGGTCCTTATCGGAGATTGAGCGGGTTTGCATTCTGAATTATGGTGTAACCATGTGTGATTTGATTGTGCAACATACTGTAGTTGGTTCTTCAACTGCCGGATCTGTCGATCGACCGACAAGTCATCGTCAATGTCGTTCACGGAAGTATCTGATTCGGACCGAGCTGCTCCGTTCGAAGACCAGTGACCACTGTCAGGTCGAGGGGATATCGAAGGAGATGCTGTTTGTCGTTCGAAATTTGAAACGAGCAAGGCGCGCAAGCCCGTGCTCTCCTCTCGGCGCCTAAAGACAGATGCGTTAAGAGGCCGTACAGAATAATGTGGAATTTTGAAGCAACATACAGGAACTTGGCAAAACTAGCACCCCATCCCCACACGGACCGATCGTTCTCCTCCATGGTGCGCTCAATGATGGGTGCCAAATCCATCGAACCGGCTCCTGATTGGTCCTTTTCTCGAGCCAACCTCACGATGTCGTGCTTCAGCTTCTCGTTCTGCAGCTCAAGCTCCTGAAGTATCCCCGTATATACTATTATCTTCCAATTCATTAAGGAACTAACCTGAATCTTCTGCGCTTCGTATGCTGCAAGTGATTTCCGCTTGTCAAGGCTCTCCACCAACGCCTTCGATTCGAGCATGTCCCGCAAGCGATCATTCTCTCGCTGGATCCTATCCTTGGACTCACGAAGTTCGTTGATTATACCCTGCTGGCTGAAGATGAGCTGGATTTCTGAGACTGCCTTAGAGTCACCGCCACCGCCTATCGTCAAGGACTCTCCCTCGGTTCCAAATACTACTAAGTGTGAGTTGTTGTGGTCTAAAGACATTCCTATGTTAAAGACAGTCTATGATGTCACTACCGTATCCGTTGACGGAGCTCCTAATGGATCCGTTTCGACTGAAGCTCGAGGAGTCCAGAAGACTCGCGTTTAATTCGAGTTGCTCACGCATCAATTTCAGATTGTTCTCGGCCGCTTTCAATCTATCCAGTTCCGTCGTTCTCTGGGCCTCTAGCATCGACTTGTCCTCGGAGAGAGCATCAAACTTCTTCCGCATATTATCCAAGTCCTTTCGCATATCGTTGAGGGTTTCTTCGTGCAACAAGGCGGCTTTCTCCAACTCCTCGCGTGTTTCGTTGCACCGAGCTTCTAAGGCGGCATTCTGAGCGGAGGTCTCGTCACGTTGTTTCGTCACTCGTTCGTGTTCTTCTTCAATAGCCGCTAGGCGGGAGCGAAGGGATACCACTTGCTCTCTAAAGTCACACAGTCGATCATATAAGTCCAGCGGAAAGGAAAATTCATACCTCTCTATGAGTAGCTCTGCATGTGAAACCTTCTGCTTCTCTTCACCTATGGCGCATTGCTCCTTCAACTTGGAGTTTAGGCCGTTCTTAACATTTTTTGCGGATTAGGGGCCATGTAGAAAGAACCTACCATTCTATCGAGCTTTTGTTGGAGTTCGATGATCTTGTTCTCCAGGCCGTGGTTTAGCTTCTGCAAGTGACCGACGGATTTCGCCTCAATGCGGAGCTCTCGTAGGCGGCGTTTCGCCAACCACCGGCGCACACAGCACTGCACCAGAGTGATCTTCTTCTTGCGCTCGATCTGCTCTTTTCGGACAAGCCATCCACGACAGTACTTTTGAATGATGATCGCCTTCTGTTCATAACGAATCTTATTCACCCATTGGCGGACAAGAGACGCGCGGAAGTGCGATTGAATGGCGACGGCAGCTGTGCGCATCTGAATGTAGCTTCTTCGGCACAAAAATCCTCGAAAGTTCGCTTGAATGCAAACAGCTGCACGGTGCATCTGGAGATACTTGACCCGTCGGAATGCCAGGAATGCTCGAGTAGCAGCCTAAAAATAACATTGAGGGTTAATGGTACAGTTTGGTTCCACAACCTGAATAATTTGGATGTTGTTTTTGAGCTGTTGATATCGTCGTCTTTGTACAAATCCTCGCCAGCAGGTCTGAATCTTCAGCGCGGCGAGCGCTAGAGTGTCTTGACGTAGCCGCTCCAGCCTAGCTACTTGTCCAGTCCGGAAGAATATCTTCGTTTTTCCAAGGGCGAACTTGTCATCCTCAATGGACTTCTGGCATGCACAATCCGCGAACTTCTTCGGGTTGGTCCTCCACATTTTTCCACCTTCGGCGTAAAGAACGCGATATCGCTTTCCGAAGTCTTCATAGGACCATCTGGAGGGATATCCGGCTGCTGATATTCTCACGGTTTCGAGTACACCACAGGCGCGGAGCTGCTGGATGGCGCGCTTCGGTTCGAAGCAGTACCGTTCCTTCTCGTCGTTCGGCTTTATACAGCGTACATAGTGTGGCCGTGTTGACGTAAGGACGACGATGAGCTCCTTTAGTGAGTCACGGAACTGGCACGACACTGTCTTCTTGCGCTGTCCTCCGCGAAGATTGGCAGCTTCTCCAACCATTTCTTTGAGGAATTGGAACTAAACTCACGATCACGAGATACATAAGAACCGAGACAGAGAAACCTACCTTGCTCTTGTGTATGACTTCTAGAAGCTGTTCGTTCACAGTATCCCGATTCTTCTCCAGGAATCCATCTACTTGGTACTTCACGTCCGCTGCGAAGTGGCGAATTGTGAAGGCCGGGTCCTTAAACTTCGGTAGGACAAAGTGTTCTCGCTTCTTGATTGTGGGACAGTTTCGCAGCTGGTTCAGCCAATCCGCGTCCGTTGCGCGGACCATCTTGCACTGTTCGTCTAAGTAGTCGATGATACCCGGCCGACCCTCGATCAGGTCAATGCACGGTTGATTGTCGTAGAAGTCTATTCTGACCCAGGAGATCTCTTCTCGAACGTACTCTTCTTGTTCCAACTTGAAGACGTGCTGGTTGAATTGCTGTTGGAGCTTCTCGTTGGCATAGTTGATGCAGAACTGTTCGAAGCTGTTCACTTCAAAAGTCTCGAACCCGTAGATATCGAGCACTCCGATGAACCGCTGTGCTGCTTGCCTGGCCTTTGTCTTCTGAGGGGACTTCACATCCTTGTCCCTCAGAGAAGCGTTTATCTTGCTGACGATCCAGTTGAATAAAGATGCGTAGATCATCTTGGAGAGCGCATCTCGATTCGCAGTTGACTGTTGTTCATTCAGTTGTTTCCGCACGACATCCATTCCAGCTCGGATCTCTCTGGCCGTCAGCCATGTCGCGAGGGCGCGATCGTCGATTTCATAAAGCTTCGAGCAGAGGATGGCAACACAATCGGCGTTTCTTGAGTCCACTGTGGAGCCATCGCCGGAACCCGCCACAAATCCTATGTTCCCGAGGTAGAGAAGGCCGGCTAGAAGACGGAAGATGTCGCTCTGCTGTTCACGAGATATTCCGAGGAGATCAAAGGCCTTCACAGTTTCTTCAAAATCAGCACGGTCGTCCACACCGTCAATCTCGTAAGCTTCACCCATATTGGTATACTCGTAATAGTCACTCGTTTCTGTAAGCATAGAATTGGGTCACGTTGGAGAAGTCACGACTTACTAAGGCTTAGGGGCAGTAGAAGTTCGTGGTCAGCATGAGCGCACATCTGGTAGAAGATGTGGTAGTTTCTTTCATTGGCAGCCTAAACAATACGTTAAAGCTCGAAGAAGTAAGTATACAGTATACCTGGAAGACAAGACGAGACTTCTCGAGAAGATAGGTCTTCATCTCTGCTCCTGTGATTGCGAAGCGGTCACAGAAGTTTATCTGGATGAATTTCCCAAAACGCGAGGAGTTGTCGTTCCGAACAGTCTTCGCGTTACCAAATGCCTCCATGATGGGATTGGATGCCAGGACGCGGTCCTCGATTCCCGGTCCACTCTTTCTTCTCTGCGAATGGGCGACACTCGCGAAATATCTGAAATTCTCTACTTACAAATTGTTCCAGATACTTCCAAAGTACTTACCTCATCACAAATTTGGCAGAGACGGTTTTTCCTGCTCCGGATTCTCCACTCACAATGATCGACTGGTTTTTACCATATTCCGACAGGTCGTAATAAGCTTCTTCGGCAATCGCATAAATATGGGGATCTAGTTCGCGCACTTGCTTGCCGACGCCGCGGTAGACCCGGATGACTTCGTCGCTATACATATGCGAACAATCGGCGTAAGGGTTGATCGCCACCAGTACGATGCCACAATAAGTGTATATGGCTTCTCTCTTCTCGAATCTATGCCGTAAGTTATGGAGCACGGCCGGCTCATGTAAGTAGCTGAGGGTTGTGAGGTCATCTTTCCCCAGAAGGATATCGGGGTTCCTCAAGAAGGGCAGCGGTTCCCTGGTGAGATTCACTTCGATGATCTGAAATTACGTCATTCACACTCAAACGAAGCTATAAGTCAGGCATACCTCTCCATCCTCCTTCTCCAACCGGATAATGGGCGTGTTGAACGATGCATCCTCGAGGATGGAGGCACCGATCCACACGCATTCGGGATCTCGAATCCAGACCCGCGCGCCCTTGACGTAGTTTTCAAGGGGATACTGGTCGGCACGACCTAAGGTCGTGTTGCCGTCTATCATATCCGGGCTCGCATACACCTGAGATCGTATATGGTTAAAATTGATTGATTAATACACACAAATTCACGTAACGCTCGCCTGCAATCAAAATCAACAAGCCGACAAAACGGCGACCACGGAAACGCACGCCACTAATCGGATAAGGATACCAAATGGGCGTCGAGCCGAGTGGACAGCGATGACAAACGAAATGACAAAAGCAGTCCGCCGCGATTACACGCGGGATTAGCCCAGTTTATTTGCGAGAGGTTATCAGCTGAAGAGGGAGGAATGTACATTCTGTAACATCGCAGGGCCGATTCATCGATCGTCCTGCAGTTGTTTTGTATTCACTGCTTACCATAATCGTCGTCCCACTTTACGAAACGCACTAAAAGCTACAAAGATGGATGGGATCGGACCATGGAGGAAGACGAATATCGCGGGCATGCAAAGGAGAAGATACATCCTCGCACCTATAAGGAAACGCGATCAGTGGGAGAGGAGGCGGACGAGAGAAGTGTGAAATGAGGCGGAGGCGCGAAACGGGCGAATGCAAAATCCCGATTTGTCTGCAAAAGACGTCTGACTTTGGAAGACAGACTTTGAAGCAGGTAGACACTATCGCAGACGTCTAGGTCTCTTTCAGACGTCCACGTCTAGGATAGGAGAGGTTCGTAAAATTTACGAATCAGTTGTTCGCAAAATAGTACAGCTCCTTCACACCTCTGCCCAAATACAGATGGAGCGTCACGCGGATTAAAAGGCCGACCAAAACGCTTCAGAGGCTTTTAGCAGACACGCACGACAGCGGACACACACAACGTCTCAAACAGAGACAACTTACAGTAAATACAAAATTGGACGAAAGGCAACAGAAGAAAAGAAAAGGAAAACAACAGAGCAAGCGGAAGGTTTCGGCTAGGCTCCTGCCCCTAATGTCCTGACTTTGGCGGGGACTGTATCGACGAGCAAGGAGCAATTGCGGATTCATGGAGCACAGAGTGTCGTCGTGCGTTGGGAACGGGTTTACAGTATCTGTTTCACCCAGAAGAGGTGATTTCTATGTAAGCTCGTCGTTTTAGTGACGATACTGCTCAAAGTCGACATCGGTGACTTTGGACCCTAAAGGGACCCTGAAGCCGTGTAGTTTAAAACGAGGAAGACTTATCCCTAGCTTCGGAAGGAAATTCATGGAGCCTTTAAAGCCGTTGGTGTTTGGAGCAGAATAAATAGCAAAGAAAAACTCGATTTAAAGTACCAAAGGTAAGTATCGACCCTGGAATCCAACAGATGACAATGCCGAACAGTCTCCACACAATATTATCGCTTTGAAGCAGTGCGAAGTACATTCACGATTTCGTAAGGGGTATGTGGCAAACAGGAGTGCGAAAACAAGCGCTCAATTATATGCTAATGGAGTCGACTGCTCTTTGGAAGTTTGGCGACTGCTGCTCTTTGTATAGTTGGTTTTGTTGGTAGTTGTTACAGTATTAGCGTGATTCACTAGTTGTGAGCACACAAAGTTTTGAAAGAAGGAAATTACCCAAACTTCTAACACCGTCTTAATGGCGGGGAGGAAGGCTCCTAGAAACCCTTATTGCCATGGATCTTGGTCATGGGTTCTTAGGAACTGTCCCTCTAATCCTAAAGGCATACCTTGTCTACACAATGTCTCCCCCTCGTCAAACAGGAAGTTAGGAATTAGCAAAAACTTACGAAATTTGAGAACATAAAATGATTCCGAAATAATTAGAGTTCGGAGTACAAGCTTCGATACTTCGTGACCATCTTTCGCTCCATTTGGGATTATATCACGCGTCAGGTCACAACAAACAACGCCTTAAACCGCGTTAATACCATCTGACTCGGTCGTCAAACCATGAACCGTAAAATCGACCGATCGCGACCGAAGAAATCGATCGATAGGGACGCAAAGGGAGGCATCAAAGTAGGAACACGCCTAAAGGAGTCGACAATCTGGCGTCGAGGCGCGTATCGATATGACGGGCGAGTTCGCATCATGGCGAAATCGGTGATCGGAGGCGAATTGGTGCCCCCGCGCCTGAGTGAGTCAGAAGCATAAAAGTATGTATGCATAAGCGGCGGGGACCGAAAGCGGTCGCGATCGTTTTTGGAGGCGTTGCAACGTCAGCCGTTTGGAGCGTCACTGGAGGAGGACTGACCAGGGAGGGGCCCTTATCAAGAGTGGAAAGCAAGCGCTTGGACACTGCGGCCACGTAATTACTGCTATACAAATATTTATTCGTGTAGAGCGATATTCGACTTGGAGCATGGTGGGGACCGAGAGTTTTAGAAGGGGCCGACTCCATACGACCACTTTAAATTAGACCCTTAAACGATCACTGTCAATCTTCCTTATCTTAAACTGATGATTCGCGATTGATCATTATCTAATCGTTAAGTTGGTACCAAGGTGATGGTTAGCTAATCTCGAAATCGCAGAAATCACGGAACCATGACGGAAATTTAATAATTGAACGCCGTCTTGTTTACTCGAAGTAGGGAATTGTACGAACTTTTTGTTTGCGAACGAACATAACCGGATGTGTACTTGAGACCTTTATGTATGGTGTTCAAAGGAAATGGCGTCATTGGTGTGGAGATCAAGTACAACAAAACCGCGTGTGGAATTTATACTCAGCCTTACATTCCAAGATTTTTCAAAACGTTACAGAAATGAATTTAACGCCCTCTTATAGATAAACCCGAAATTTTGAATTTAACATTTTTAACAATGAATTTAACATCCAACACTAACAAGTTCCTATCGCTAAGGGTAAGTCATATAGGGATAAAGATTGATTTCTCCCTTCCTATGTATTTGTGTCAGAAGTTGGGGAAGATTCTATTTAAAAATTCTTGCAAACTATGATGCATCTATCACCTGCACCATTTTATGTTTGCACTGATGAGCTATCTGGGATGAATCAGTTTACAACTCATGGTTCAGCTGATAATCTACAGTATCCAACTGAAAATAAGACACAATTGTAGCATAAAATCTTGCTACGCACAGGACAAAACTCAGAAGACAATGGTGACACCACCGTGATGGAAAAACAAAAGAAGACTGTCGCGGGCCACAACAAGGAGTCAAAACACCGTTCTCATCTGGTCACGAGCGCAAACAGTCGCAGGCTTAGAAGAAGGCGATTGCTGGCTAAGGTCAGCGCGTCGCCTTTTCTGCCATCTGTGAACATACCACCAACGTCACTTGCCCAAAGAAGGCAATAAAATGGCGCTGCGGCTGAAGCGTGTGAAGACAAACATGAAAATCGACAGGTTCCCGAGTTGAATTTGACTCCTGGGAGGCGCAACATCTGCCTCCTCTCTAACCTTATCTTGCAGCTGTTTTGGAGACGCCGACCACAGGTCGCCGTTTCCGATAATTAAAGGGGGCCAATTAAAGGGGGGAATGGGGTGAATTAGCCACTGAAGAAAAGGGGGCACCTTTGAGTGTGCGTTCAACTATTAAGGACTGTGGAGGAGGTGTTTGAGTTCCAAGACGGAGGGCGAAACGATGTTGGATTTTGAGGAACATTTGTGGGCTCGAAAATGGTCGGTTGTAAAGAGCGTGGAGGGGACTTGTCTTTCATCCCGTTTTACGGCCACTTAGTTGCTTCTTTTTCCTGCCGAGGTTACCGCCTCCCTACAGAATTCTTTGTTATATGAGGTCACGCAAAAATTGTGGTCTCTCTCGGAACCTAAAAGGGGCAAGCCGTTAAAGACTCCATGAACTATTTTTATAGGGCTTCTAAAGTGTTGCATCTATATTTTTAAAAAAATATATGGCTTGAGCATAAAATATTCCAGGGTACTAAATCCGGAACCTAAACTGAATATTCAAATGAGGTATTCATGGGAACATGCGTAGGACGTATAGGCGAAGTATAGGCAAATCTCAGAAAAGAACCTAAGCGATTTTCGACACGCTACACGACGAGAGATGGCTACCACAAAATGTGCATCTTATAATAACATCATAACATAACATATCGTGCGAAAAGGGTGCCGCGGCTCTTTTTCAAAAAGACGACACATAGAATTAAGGTTCCTTAATGTGACATAGGAATGGATGGAGCAACTGTTAGATCACCAATGTCGCTGAGAAACGAAGAATATGTATAATAAGCTGGCAGGAAATGCGATCGTACAGTTCACGGGAAGCCGAACACAGTGGAACACAAACATCCTCGAGAACAGCGCGAGAGCAAACTCCGATTGATGACACTTAACACGGCGCGCTTACAAGAGCCTCTTCAGGAGTCACAAGCCGAGAAAATCAAGAAAAATACAAGCCCAGGAAAATGATAAAGAATTAGCGGTAGATGCTAACGTTCCGCAGCCGTTATTATGATCGATTTATTGGATTTCGGCTTTCAGATCAGGTTTCCAGGTTTTGGAAGAGACCACTTAAGTTTTTCCCTGTCATCCAAACTAGTCCTTCTAATTGGAAACACTGCAAAGTATGAAGTCAATCCACTTCATGAGGGGATCGTTCAAAAGACCTTTCCAAGAAGTAGGTTCCCAGCGGAGAGTAAATCAAGATACAGTAGCGCGATAACCTCAAAGACGAGCACACGACTGATCTCAACACGTCTGCAAACAACGGGACGTTTCTTTGGGATTGTTCTACGGCGGTCACTCCATTCTTCACTCACGACGTTCGCGCGACTTAATCGATTCGTCCTCAAAAAATCTGTGCGCTGATCCTGCGTCACAGTTTCGGACAGCCGGCGAAGGGGAGGGGAAGCCGTCGGCAAACACAAAGGCGTTTGACCAATTACATAGTTTGACCTTCCCAGGGTGTGATTTCTTTTGTAAACGGAGGTGGCAAGGAGGGACGGTCCAATCGTATCCTTAGACCCAATTTTGCTCCCTACTCATCGATATGATCTTCCTGCTTCCATCTATCATAAAAAGGGACATAATTACATGAACTACAGAAGGACTCACAGTTGTGGATTACTGTATATCCTTAGGTAAACGGAGGTGACATTTTTTGCTGACACCAAATTTTGCACCGGATCTTCCTGTTTCTATCTACCACAAAAAACGACACAATTACACGAACTACTCGCGCATCTGTCACGGTAGGCGGACATAGTGCCCGCGCACTACCTGTTAGGGGCGCGGGATGGAGGGCGAAGAGGCGACGTACAAGACAGATGGACAATGGGCGACTGCGCGCCAAATCCACTGCGAGCGTATTTGCTCTCTTCCGTGTGCTCTTTGGTCCGTCGCTAGGCTAAGAGGGAGCAACGGCTTCTCTGCTCCCACAATCCTATTAGAGCGACTTCCGCCGCTGCCGAAAGTTCGGCGCCACGGATCACGCTCTGTTTACGCAAGGGGTTACGAAATTAATACACACATCACAGTTTCGGAGGCATCGGAAGGGGCTGTAGGGAGCTGGCTCTTAAGATCCGACATTACGGTATAGTCATGAAGAAGGTTGTGAACTAGTGTCATTTATGAGTGGGGATTATAATTTTACGATTGGGTACATTTGGATGAAAGGCGACGTCGCCGCGGGGTAATCCCTGCAATCAAGTGTGATTTATCATATCCATTTGGGTGGCGCAATCGACTTGGAGTTTTGACAAAATCAGAAACCTCAGCGCCATTAACAGAGCTGAAACGGTCAAGGGGTACTGTGGGATCCTTGTGTTTTTGAGTCGTGATTAACTCCCGATCTCAGGTCACCTTCTTGGCCTCATTCCCATAGCGCTCATTTCAGTCCCCGAACTATAATTTGTTAAATCAAGAGGGGACAAACCATGGGATGTGAAGTCTGCATTGGATTAACTTTCTGCTGGAGTCATAAGTATATGATGGATTGGAAAAGACCAGGAAAGCACTCGATCTTCTTGACCAGGAGATTCGTTACGGTACTGAACAGTATTCTCCGAAGAGGTAGACGATCTGAGAAATCTGACTGGTCCCGCACGGAAACTCGTCGATCTGGTTTGCTTCTTCACAGATAGAGCTTCGCCTTCCACCCATTCCTGGCTTTTGGACTCCTTCTTTGGACTGCTGCGGATGTCCGCCTTCCTTAACATCTTTCCTATATCTATAGAGGCATTAAGACTCCCTTGTAGCCTATTTATGCGCAGTCGTTTATCAATATGCCATTATGCTCCTTCTTCGCGCTCAGGCCATCTTGATTTTCACCTGTATGAAACGCTCCTTCTTGTTTAAGGTACTTGCCGTTCAATGGACGAGCACCTCTATCATGAAACGGCGGATATCGTCAACCGGACGCTCTCCAAGGAGCGGAACCTCCGAACACTCGTCTACAACAGTTCCTACGCCGTGAGTCGGCCATTCTTATATCCATTAACCTGTTTCTGCTCCTTTAGAACAAGAAGAAGCTACTTCGATTATGCTGCGAGACGCTAAAGTACCGCACGTACCTCGAGAAGCTGATGAAGCAGCCCGGCGTCACCGATGTGCTCCGCGATAGAGCGATCCAGAGCAACCGGACGCTCCTCATGATCCTCCTCTACGAGTTCGTCATCGGATCCGCGTTCCGTCATGTGCCTCGGAAACTCGCGATTGCCATTTCAACGAATCAGAAGGCCATCAGTCAAGCTGTAGGTTAAGGCTTCTCCTCAGAGGGACATGTGCACTGTTTAGGTAGAAGAACTCGAGGCGAGAGGAGAAGGCTGGGCCCAGAAGGAGCCTCAAGAAGCCCCCGTGCAGATCCCCAGATACGCCCGTGTAAACGCGATCAAATGGTCGATGGAGGAGGCCGAGGAGAACCTGGCGAAGGAGCAATGGGTGGTGCAGAAGATGGAGGACGGCACGTCGCCAGAAGTCTTCCGACAGCGCGTGGCGGAGATGACGGAGGAGCTCGTCTACTGGGATCCACACATCGATTATTTGCTCGTCTTCCACCCCAAGACCCAGATTCACAACTACTGGATGGTCACAGAGGGATATCTTATTCTCCAGGACAAGGTGCCGTTGCCAAGTAGCTCCTTAAGTTAAACTCCCTTTTCAGGCAAGTTGTCTCCCGGCCTTCCTTGCCAACCCGACTCCCTACACGCATGTCTTCGATATATGCTCCGCGCCAGGCATGAAGACGTCCCATCTCGCGGCGGTCCTTAACAACCAGGGCAAAGTTTGGGCTATCGATAAGGCCAATGACCGGTTCGAGGTCATGACGTCAATGCTGGAGCGTGCCGGCGTCACCATCGCGTCTCCGTTTTGTGGAGATTTCCTGAAAGTCGATGTCACGGATAAGAAGTTCAAGAAAGTGAAGACGGCCGTGGTCGACCCTCCGTGCAGTGGAAGCGGTATCGTGAAACGAATGGATAATCTACTGGGCGCAGAGCCGAAAAACGAAAGACGTCTGAATGGACTTCACAACTTACAAGTAGGCTATTTTTGCCTTGGATAAAGCTTCAACTTTTCGTTGCAGGTTATGATTTTGAAACATGCGATGAGACTTCCGAATCTGGAGCGAATCGTCTATTCCACGTGTTCGGTGCATGAAGAAGAAGATGAATCTGTCCTGGAGGAGATCGTCTCTGATCCCAACTGCCCTTTCGAACTGATCGACGCCTTACCATCTTGGAAGCATCGTGGATTGTCGTCCTACGAATTCGGCGAGAAGTGCCTAAGGGCAGATCCCAAAGTTGATCTTACAAATGGATTCTTTGTAGCGGTTTTTGAACGCAAGCAGGAGTGATATGTTGTTATGTTTTTGTTGATTTTGTTGTTATCGCTTGTTGTTAAAATTTTGATAGTGTTCTCCGGAGAAGGGAGAAGTGCTGTAGCTATAGGATTCCCGGAGCCTCAGGATTGGACGGTTTTCCGGATGATGATAAGGGGTTCAAGGTCATATCTAGCGTTTGCAATGCCATCCATACAATTGCACCAAAGTTACGCAAAGTTAGAAGTATGTCAAGTTGGCATACTATGGTGAGAGGATCGACTTCTCTGTGAATATGAGATTCCACATCACTGTAAAGCAAACCACTGAAGTACTTACCGCATAGTAATCCCTGACACAGGAGAAAATGAAAGACAAAGACGATACGAAAGATAAATCTATTATTAAAACATTAGTTCACAATTATATTTTCGAGGCACACAATTGGGTTCTTCACTCCTTGACTTCAGAGATCTTCATGACGAGCTCGACCGTGTACTTCTTAGGTGACTTGGTCGATTCGCCCAAAGAACGCTTCTTTCTGTTGTTCTCTGGAGGAGGCTGTTCAGTATTGTCATCTTGCGGGCTTTCGGTTTGTCCGTTCTTGTTCTCTTCTTCCGGCTTTTCGGTCTTATCCTCTTCCGGCTTTTCGGTCAGGACGTTCTTATCTTCTTCCGGTTCTTCGGTCTGTCCATTCTTGT
Source organism: Steinernema glaseri (assembly GCA_000757755.1). NCBI lineage: Eukaryota > Metazoa > Nematoda > Chromadorea > Rhabditida > Steinernematidae > Steinernema > Steinernema glaseri. The sequence goes on from KN173129.1 coordinate 51,211, forward strand.
TATCCTCCTGTGGCTTTTCAGTCTGGTCGTTCTTGTCTTCCTTCGGTTCTTCGGTTTGTCCGTTCTTGTTCTCTTCTTCCGGCTTTTCGGTCTTATCCTCTTCCGGTTCTTCGGTCTTGTTATCCTCTTCCGGCTTTTCGGTCTTATCTTCTTGTGGGTTCTCGGTCTGTCCGTTCTTGTTATCCTCTTGCGGACTTTCGGTCTGGTCGTTCTTGTCTCCTTCTGGTATCACTGCTTGTCCGCCTCCCGTACCCTGTTCAGGCGACTCAGGTCCCTGCTGTTCAAACTTGGTCGTGTTTTCATCTTCCGGCTTCTCCGTTGACTGCCCTTCAGGACCATCGGTTTGGTTGGCACCACTCGATTGCTTCCTGAGCTCCTCCTCGAGCTTTTGTTGGTCTTCGATGGCACTCTACAAAAAAATAGATACAGCATTCTTATTGGCTGCATACCGCCAGTTGCGAAGAGAGGAATTTCGCGAGTCCATCCACATTGATCGTGTAGATCTGAGGCTTCAGCGGAACGTTGATTTCGATGGCGTTTTCTTGGTACAAGCTCTAAAAACGAAAGGATTTGAAGCTACGATGAGAATCCACTTACGTTGGGGTTACTGTTGAGAGGGTGAACCTTGTAGTCAACGGTAGCTTGACGCCTCTCTCGAGTAGGGGCAGCATCGTTGGTCGCCAAAACGATCGCCTAAAACAGATTCATTGAGGAGTTAGCAGGAGAACGGGAAGAACGGACGAAAGCGACGAGTAGCAGTGGGCGGGCTGACAGGCAAACCATCTCTGGGAAACGCACCGTCCAGAGTACGCAGGTGAGGGGAGCTGCGGCCTATTTATAGCCTTTTGCTGTCTCAATTGGGCCGGATTTGCATGGATCGTACAGACAGATCACTTAATTGTCACAGTCTGCACGTACAGTCCAATACTCCTTTGCACAATATTCCCTTGCGGGTTTAGCAAAAGAGGAGAAGAAGTTTTGGTCATATAGAAGATCTGCTACCTGAAATGTTGGTTTCACGAAACCTTAAATCCTGCATTGCTTGGACGATATCCAGAGCATCTCGACGTGGACGAACTGGGAAACAATGGAAGCGAGAAGCTAACGATAGCGAAAATCTTCCTCTCCACGGGCGTTTAAAGCGTTACAATTAAAAACAAGGAGATCCAATCACTCCAAAGACATGTATAATTGACACAAACGGAAGATCACGCAAAGAGTTTATCCACAATCACATTTTTACATTCATCAAGAATGGATCAGTTCTACCAGTTCATAGCCAGTCCGAGTACAGAAACAATTGACGTAACGGTGCAGAGCATAAACATAAGGGCGGAGATAGCTGTGCACGCTTTCTGGCCCATCGGTTTCCTCGCCTTCTTCTTTTCCTTTACGGTCGGCTCCTCTTCTTCGGTTTCCGTCCTTTCGACGCGCCTTTTCTTCGGGTTACTCTTTTTCTTTCCCTTTCCTTTCACCTTCGGCTTTGGCGCTCCACCGTTGGCTCCAGTAGGCGGACGTGGATTGGCGGGTGAAGCTTTTGGTTTCGGTCCAGGATCAAAGAAGGGCTTCGGAGTGCCGCGAACCGGGGATGGTGAAGAAGGTGGTATCTCGGGAAAAGAAGCTCCAGGGGAAGAAGGAACGGCTGGAGAAACATTAACCGGGGATGGTACTGGGGAAGAAGGTGGTGGTATCTCCGGAAAAGAAGCTCCAGGGGAGGACGGTGGTGGTATTTCGAAGAACGCAGCAAGAGAAAGAGGAACGGCTGGAGGGATTCCACCAGTGGGTCCAAGAGGCTCGTAATTGTCGTCCATTGCCTAGAATAGTCCACATTTACAAGAAGAAGAAGGCATTAAGCTTACGTGGTCCAAGGACGTTCTTGGAACGAGTTTGCAGACAACGACCGACGCCTACCAAAGGACCCGAGACAGTCTGCGCTGCAAACTCCCAGGATCCGTCTGCTAGACAGTCAAGATTTTGCAAGCGTTTTCAGTTTCATTTCATCCAGCCACTATGAGCGAGATTAGTGGGTGACCGACTATGGGGACATTTGCATTTGGATACAACATCTGCCTAGGAAACCATATCACATGCTTCCGTTTAGTTTATTCGCAGAGGTGCTTCCTCTGAGGCAATCAGAGTCGCATCGCATAGTTCGATCGTCGCAGAATTCGGGCAGCGGCGCCTGTGCGAATACGGTAGAGGCGACAAGGACGGCAAAGCCATTGCAATCTATGTTTTAAAATTTAACAAAATGTCCTAATATTAGATCTGCTATAAATCTATTTCCGTTTCTTCCTGTTGCCGAGAAAATACTTATTGCAAAACAGCAGAAAACAAAGACCACGACATTCCGATCTGACAGTGCGTCATCGCTCTTCCTCTGAAAGCCAAATTTCGCAATAACTTCCTCCTACCATTGAGAAGTTCAAATCTCCCATTCTCCCGCTCGTTTTTTGCCCGAAACCCCAGAACCTCCAATAGAACTCGATCTTCGCACTACCGTAGCCAGGGATCTCCAACCGCCTGACATCCGCATTCCCAAAGCGTAAATGTTTAATCAGCGATGTTGACCAGGCGATGCGGTGCGCCGACGTGATTCACGCCGCTGACTCAATAGTCGTGGAGCACTGTGACCATCACGAAAGGGAAAAAACCGCGGTCGCCGCCATCAATCGATTATGCGCCTTTCGAAAGAGCAGAAAGGCCACAATATGAACTGGACGCTAGGTTCGAAATTTTACGGACACTTGGTAAGCCAAGTGCTTTGACCGGAATCTGGATTACGGTGAAAGGGAAGGGAATGAGGGATCCCCTGAGAAGGACTCGTATCCCAACAGAAGAAACACGCGGTGTAGTAGATAACAGCGCAATCCATAATATTAATCACCCACAAGATAAATATAATCGGCACAGACATAGCGTTAAGCAAAGGCATTTTATCCACAATCACATTTTACACCAAAACTTATTAGTTGTCGCGGTACTTCTCGCTCAGCTTGCTCAGCAGCTCCTTGTGCGCGATTTCCGACTCGTCGGACACCTGGAACTGCAGGATGCGCTCGGTTCCGAGCGAGGCCTTGATGGCGGACGCCGACGAGGCGTAAACCATCTTCTTCTTGATGCTGGCGCCGTCGGGGCATAGTTGGATGAAGACGATCTTGTCCATCTTCGAGGTTCCCGCTCCAGGGCGGCTGCAGGTGAACTTGAAGTCGAACACGGCATATCGGCAGTCGTTGAAACCCTCGGTGCGCTCTTTCAGGTCCTTGACGAACGTCTCGTAGGCGGCCTTCGAGTTGTCGTCGTAGTCATCGCCGGAGCTTCCGAGCTGAAAAGGCGTAGATGCACGGTTTCGCAATCACGGCTTACCTCTTCGGGACTGACAGCGGTCTCGACGACGACCTCCTTATCCTCGATCTTGTAGATGATGTAGCGGAGCTGACGCTTGCCCTCGGACAGCTTTTGGAATGTCGACTGACACTCGGCGTTGACCAGGACACCCGACGACATTTTACTGTTCTGCAAGCAAAGGTTATTGTCTCCGGCGATACGATCCCGCGCAACTAGCACAATCACACAATGGGGCTCTTTTTCCGAGAAGAACACGGCTAGGGGAGCGAAGGGAAGCCGTCAGCGGCGACGCAGAGGAAGACAGTGCTGCGGGTGCAGAAGAAGGGGAACGCGAGGGAGCGCGGCGTGCGTGCACCACCGCCAAATACAAAAAGGGAACGAACAACGCGCACGACGGAGCGGCGGCGCGACGCGACTCCCAATGGTGGCGGAGGACCGGCGCGAGATTCAAAAGCGTGCGTGCGCGCCGCGGTCGATGAGTCAGCGCAGCCGCCCATCGGGAAGCTATCCCTAAAGAGGCGCGAGCGAGGGACTGTGTGCCTCCCGCGGACAGCGGTCACAAGTGGAACGCCACCAGGGTCGGTCAGAAGGCACTCATTACCAATGCACGTCCAGGCGGGAGGCAAGGCGCCGTGCCACTCTGATAAGGTTCCACGACATGCACAGCGCCCGTGCACAGGACCAGTGTAGCGCGATCGAAATAATCGCATACTCATGAGAAGGAGGATGCTCGCGCGATCCAAAAAAATGTGCGATCCTCGCACGGCCATTCCTGTCGATCGTCAGCAGCAGCCAAGGATGCTAGTAGGCGTAGCGAACTTGGAACGTTTAGAGGGTACCGTAATATTCAGACAAGTCATTGCGAGACCATTGATTCGTATCACAGGGTGAGGGTCCCAATCGAGTGCTGCGACCGTTTCGAACGAGGGTTGTCCTAAGAGTGGGCACACAGCTTGCGCGACAGAGGGCGATGGGATGGCGACGACTGCAAATCCACAATGGATTGCTCGTGTTTGCGGTTGCATCACAAATGGCATAGACGATTAAGGCGGGTTTTGCAGACACAGCAGCGTGGCGCAGTGGAAGCGTGCTGGGCCCATAACCCAGAGGTCGGTGGATCGAAACCACTCGCTGCTAATCATTTTTTTCTTTCGTTGATTGCTTTTTTATGACTCTTTCCTTTGAAATTCATGGAGTTGAGAGGTCTGTCATTCCTTGAGAGACGAATAACACAGGGAACAAGCGAAGGATACGTCATCTCATCAGATGTGGTGATAAATTCTTTAAAAAAAGTAGTTCCTCCTTCTTTCGCTCTCAGCAGGGAGAAGTGTTGCCTTGCTGTGCCATTTTCTAAGGTATCTATCTACAGTCACAAACGCTGATAAGGAAGGCGTCCATTCTTCTGATGTGTGGGGGTATAGCTCAGGGGTAGAGCGCTCGCTTAGCATGCGAGAGGGCTGGGGTTCGATTCCCCATACCTCCAGACTTTTCTTCTTCTTTGGAAAGTATCAAAACGTCATTAACGAAGAATGGAGACCAGTGAGACATCAAAAGAACGTGGTGAGAGGGTTAATCCTTTCTGCACTCATCAGTTCGTCCCTAATCCGCCGCCCCCATGACTCGGCCTTCTCCTGCCGACTCGACGGGACAACCCGAGATTTCGCAAACATTTCGGGCCGGAAGCGGCCAGCCGCTGGGGCGTTTAAAAAGCGCCTAAGGGAGACGGAGTGGTGGCGAAGTTGCCAGCGACGCCGATGGAGGGGGCACTGTCCATTCACGGGACGACGAGTAAGGGCAAATATTTGCGCTCCACCGAGCACGTCGGCAGACGAGAGGAAACGGCGGAGAAGAAGAGCTTTCCGGTGGGTTCGTGGTCATCGGGAGGTAGGAGGTGGGGAAAGAGGAGACCTGGTTTCCGATTTGGAAGGGTTGCGTTAGTCAGTCGAGTATTATCCAAGGGAGTGTAGTTTTCAAGGTGGCCGAGGGGGTTCCAACCGCCGAGGACCTTGGGAGACGTTCCCAAAAGTATAAAAGGAGGGCATTTCCAAAGGTATCATAAAGGTTGCCTAATGGAGCACTGGAATGCGCTGACATTTGCTATCCGCGATTTCATAAGAGTGAAAACTGAGAATCTATTGCTTATTCCAGCAAAATGTAAAGGTATTCGAGGCTTCTTTTCACTGTTCTAGGAGCGTTGCATCCTGTTCTTCTTTTGAAAGGCATCTTCTCTATCGGTTGCTTCTTTTCCATAAAAAGTGGTTTATTTTGACTATGTTTGTACGACAATACGTGCAAATCGCTCTATTTCACGGGATGAAATGTTTAAGATAAGATCCGATGACCAATGTCCATTTTAAAGGCTCCACAGGACCCCTTAATCTTCCTTCTATCATCTAAAAAGTGAATCGATCTTAAATCGTTCTCTTCAACCCTTAGGCAGGTGATAATGTGGGTCAGCCCACAGAATTCCATCGACGGCACCACCATCGGCATCACTGGTCGGCCGTGCCAACTCCCCCACACAAAACTGATAAACAGAAGTATCGATTGGACAGTGCGACTCGCACGCAGCAAGAGTGCCCGACTGAGTCAGCGCCTAATCAGCGACCGGAAAGAGAGAGGCAGCACTGCGCCGCCGTCCTATAATTATGACGTTTTATTCTCACAACAAAATCGATGTTTTTCGGGGGAAGGGCGAAGGTATTAAAAGCAGCTGAGGGGTAAGTCCTCGTGAGTCACAGGCACTCTTGTTCCGAGACTGAAAAGGTGGGTTCGTGATAAGCAGGTGCAGAAGGACAACTCACTGATCCTCGTGTAGATCTCCTCCATCACCTTGAAGTGCGCCAAGTTCTTGATGGTTCCTATCGTGTAGACGTTCTCCGGCTTGTAGAGCGCTACTTCGTTGGCCATGTAGGGCGAGCACTCTGGACACGTGTGATGGTGAGGGACTCAGATAGTGGGCTACCGTGATACGCGATTACGAAGGTCTTAAAGCCGAGTTTCTCCATTTCCCTCGCGGAGTCCGAGTAGGTGTAGCCGCCGTTGTCCGCGTTTGGGTGATTGTTGCGCGCTTGGAAGACGATTCGGTATCCTTTCCGGTTGGGAAGTTGATTGTCTTTAAGCTGAACAGAATCACTTAACGTTTCTGTTCTTTATTAGCTGAATACCTTGGATAGGAAAAAGGGACCTTTAAAAAAGGGCTCAAAAAAGCTTTTCTCAAGTGCATCGGATGAAACGCTGTCATCGTCAACCGACTTCCCTATTTTTTTGTTCTCATATGAATCCAAACCTGTTTACGGTTAACCTAATTATACTGTCATTTCCGACATGATTGTCACGGTGAATTAATGACCTAACCATCCACAATCGTGAAGATAAATAGACGCTTGGTTAATAACAGCAAAAGTTCTAAATCCCACAAACGCTAAACTAAACAGTTCGAATTGTACTTGTAGAGGCAAGTAGAAGATATAAAGGAGATGGATTAAAAGTGTTTTGACCGTTCCATTCCACTTCAAGTGTCTGCCTTCTGATGTGTTCATAACAAAGGAGAAAAGTGCCCTATGTGTGTTCAAACGGCACCAAGACACAATAGCGAAAAATCAAAATTAAATTGCCAAAACTCTTGAAGTAAAACATCATGACTAAGCGTAAGTTTAAGCCGCGCGAAGATTTGCAAAGATTACGGTCATTTACGATAAAATTACTCGCAAATAAGAATATTTCAATTAAAAATAAGTTTAAATTTTTCG
>KN173129.1:58379-73763 GCA_000757755.1 Steinernema glaseri
TGGCCTTTCGCTGTTTTGCCTGGGTGCGGTGTTAAAACATTTGAAGCTTTTCCAGAAAGTTTGCTGGAATTCGACAAAGCCCTTACTCCTTATTCGAAGCTCCCTCTTCACCCCACTACCACTCACGTCAGGGATGATCTTGTCCATGGTCATCTTGGCGTGGTCGTTCTTCATCCTGTCCGACTTCCGTGGATCGTAGTACCCGCGGTAGTCGTTCTTGAGCGTGTCGTTGTTGTACCAGGTGTACGTGCTCACCGAGATGCTGTCGCCGCTCTTGCTCTGGGTCAGTGCCGCGCCGAACCGCGCTCTCTGAAGCGAACCTTCCGCTAGGGTCACAGGCACTCAACGACGCTACTCCGGGCTTTTCGCCGAACCTAAAGCGGCTGACGAACTTGTCCACGAGGTCGTACGCTTCCGACGTCATTATCTCGTCGGGGCCGTAGTCCCGCCCTGGGAACATGAAGACGATGTCGAAGCTGGTCATGTCGCCAGAGCAGTTCTTCGCCGCTGGAAATAAGCTTCGTTTAGGGAGTTCCTCTTCGCAGCTGATTGAGCTGATCAACAGGTTGCAGAAGAAGGAATTAAGGGGAGAGTCTCTAGCAGGATGCCTGCAGGACTTGAAGAGCTGTACAGCCGGAAGAAAATGTTATCTAGAGCGTTATATCTTCGGAGGCCCTGACCCTTATAACTTCTTGCCCTGACCTTTAGAAAAACTGTGTGAAGCTTATGGACTCTACATATGTGGAAACTACCGTACTCATTCTCAAATTTATAGAATGCCAATAGATTTAATCCTTCCTTCACTGGTCGCTTGATTTTGGTCTTTCTTTCTCCAGCCACCGTACTTCTTTCTTAAAAATTTTCCTCCTGCATACAGATTCTTATAGTATAAGGTATACTGGAGATCGGAGGTAGGAGATAAGCTACAAAAAGAGAATGTGCGGATAAGGCTAACATCTAAGTACTGAAAATTTAAATCCCGAGTTAACCAAGTGCATATAAACCAAGCAGCGAATAGGAAATATGCGGAGACTTTTCTTCCATCAAGAATAAGCACAGGAATAGCTTAAAACAGAAAAGTCACCGTACCAATATGTACTTCAAAGGCTTAGGCTTTTTTAGATCCATTCAGCTGGAAAGGACAGAAGAAATATTTACACTTAATGCAAGCTACCGTAACCCTCGAACAAACCCTCCCACCCGAACCGTACCCATCATGGCGGCGTGCTCGTCGTCGATCTGCTGCTCTGGCTCGTCGGGTTCCAGCAGCCACCTCAAACATCCCTCGGAGAAACAAACGGACGCGCAGAGAGACGCGCAAAACAGGACGGTCCTCATGTTGTGATCCTGAAAGGGAAACCGAACGACGACACATATTAGGCGCTGACCCAAATGCACGGCGCGTCGCCGAAGGTGACCGCAATGAGAATTGATTACAAATCGCTTCCGTTCTGGGCACCACCGACGCGTCTTGGACTGTTTTCGCGGATCGGGAAGATGCGGCGCGCTGCCACGAGCCTGTTGTTTCTCTACTTCTGCGTCGTCCTTTGCGATGTGGGCAACGAGATGGACGAAGTGGAGACGCTCCTGGGACGGGAAGACCTCGCAGGTGAGAGGCGCGGAGTGGACCCTCGAGAGGCTGTGGCGTGTGAGAGGACGGGCTTCGATGTCGTCTTCGTCCTGGACGCCGTGTGGGAGAACGACAACTACAACGCCGAGGTGGACGCTATTGAGAAGTTCGTGGCGAAGTTCGAGATGGGAGCTGGACCTGGGGTAGGTTTCTTGGCCTGATTACTGTAGGATGCTGATTGTGGGACCTTCGAAGCTCTGAGGGTTTGAAAGAGCCTTTGAAAGCTCCCCTTTCTTATGGAACTTTCCGAACCTGTAAAACCTGTGAAAACCTCTGAAAATTTCCACTTTTTATAAATTGTCCGTCTCCCCTACTGGTCCCATCTTTTGTCTCACGTATTTCTTCCAGCAAACGCGCTTTGGAAGTCGGATGCGCAACCATAAGATCGCAACTTTGGAAGTCGTACTGTTCAGGGTCAAATGAGAGTGTTCGCCATGGAAAAACAGTAGGGTTGATGAAGAGCATCTTGAAGGCTTTATTATTAAGGCTTCATGATGTTTTCTCCTCTTTCTGTTCACTGTCAATTTTAAAAATATCTTGACTTGGGAACTGTGCCTGTTTCTTTTGATATTTCGACAAGTTCTTGGTGAAATTCGAGATAGGAGCTGGACCAGGGGTAGCTTTTCTGGCTTGATTACTGTAGGATACTGATGGAGTGAGCTAGTTGGACCTTTGAACCTCTTGAGGATTGAAAGAGCCTCTCAAAGTACCCCCTTCTTGTGGAACTGTCCGGTCCCATCTTCTGCCTTAAATATCTCTTGGCTTCTTCCAGCAAACGCGCTTCGGAAGTCGGATGCGCAACCACAAGATCGACCTCCACTCCTCCACCACCCAAGCGGCCTTCGTCTCCGAACTCCGCGAACAACGGAAGACGGCCGTCGTCCAGAACGACCTCGCCGAGTACGCCTACAACCAGGGCGACCTTCTGACCGTGGTCATCGACGAGGTGGTCATAGATACTCTCCTTCTTCACTTTCAGTGATGCTTTAAGGATTTCCCTGCGTCCTCCGATCGCTCGAGCTCCAACGTCACCAAGGTCGCCGTCGTCTTCATGATCGCTTCTCTGCAGAAGGGAAGCGAGCCTTACGGTCCCTACGCCCGATATGCTGCGGAGAAGGACGTCCAAGTTTTCGTCGTTCCTGTTGGTCCTTGGCCGACTTTAAAAGAAGCTTTGGCCCTTGCGGGGAACCGACCGGAAAGAGTCATCGGCGCGGCCAGCACGAGGGACTTTGCCATCACGCCCGTCATGGATGTGCTTTTCCATAGAATAAGTGGGTGCACTCTTTAATGCTCTACTTGATGATACGGTATTTCAGTGTCGCTTGATGCCTGTAATCGTCAATAATCCAGTATAAACGTCAGTAGTCAGTTATCCAGTTAACCAGTTATTAGTTATTATCCAGTTATTAAACGGGAAAAAATGGACCCCTATACGGTTTAAGGATTTCCCTGGGTCCTCTGATCGCTCGAGCTCTAACGTCACCAAGAATGCTATTGTTTAAATCCTTAAGGGTGCCGTTTTTTGGACACCCAATGGTGTACTAAGCAGAGTTGGTCAAGGACAGAACAAGTAGGAATAGGCGTCCAAAAACTCCACGGGAAACAAAAAGATAATCCTTGGGTTCCAATAGCTCATTTACCAGTCTTTTTAGTTTCTATGAAAGGTTTAAGGCAGACATGATGTTCACAAACAGAACATAGGTGACCTATAAAGCGAAAAAATGAAATATTGCGCGACCTACTAATCAGACAGCTTAAATGAGAAGATTGACACTATTACTTGTATCACTATGCGTCGCCCAGTTGTCACCTTTGTTCTTCTTTTGTTTCTCAAAGAAGGCTACTGTTGTTTTCCCTCTGGAAACAGAGAACCACCGACTACTACGGTGCCGCCGACCACCACTACCGTACCTCCCACTACTACAACCTCTAGTACGACGACGACAACAACTACCACCACCACGACCACATCCACCACTACAACCACTTCCACCTCGACTTTACTGACGCGTATGTTTATAAATACTTTGAAAGCCTTCGGTTGTCCCCAACACCATATATCCTTGTCATTTTCAGCATGCAAGAAACAAGGATTCGACATTGCTTTTATCTATGACACCCTATGGACGAGTTCTCAATATCAAGAGTTGCCAGATCGCATCAACGAATTCATCAACAACTTTGAAATGGGTTCAGATCATGGAGTAAATTAATATAATGTGCCTTGACAATACTCTGTGTCTTACAGCAAGCACGCTTCGCGAGTATGATGAGGAGGTTTGAGAATGACGGCGACGCTGGAAGGATGGTAATCAAACTTGATCGGTATCAGAAACAGAAAGATTTCTATATGGCAAACAAAGAACAATATAAAAATCACGCCGAGTGGACTACGAAAGACAGGTACAGTCTTGTGAACCAAGGATCAGCGTTAAAGTGGACAATAGATAATGTGAGCTTCTTATGACTTGATCCTTCGACTCAAGGGATTTCAGCTGCTGTACGACGGATCTACAAGGACATACACCAATGCGAAGAAGGTCGCAGTGTTGTTCCTGCATACAACTATAAAAGACTATGATTACGCCTGGGCCGGGAACGAGGCACGTATGAAGGATGTCATAGTATATGTTGTCCGTATTGGACCGTGGGTAAACGAGGACGTTGAGAAAAAATACGCTCTGCAACTGGCCTATTGGCAGTCAGACAGGGAATTTTTCGTAACGGACACAGAACAGAAGAACATGAAAGAGACACTAAAGAAAATATACCAAAATTTAGGTAAGATGCTTGTATTAAGAAACGTATAGTTTTGTCCTTCTAGTGCGCATGGAAACCTGCAAGTATGGTAGAGGAGGATGATCCGCGTAGATTCACTATTATGTATAAAAGTATGTTGTTAAATTTTCCATAAATATGTAAATAGCCATAGATAGCGTTTAAACTAGAGCCGGCGAATCAAACCTGTTCAAGTGTTCGCCATACTTCAGAAGTTCAACATTTAATTGTCCAGTGCTGTTTTTCATGCATGACCGCTATTTTCATGTGCCACAATGAAATGGATATACTCTAACAATAATGAGAGAAGCAGAGTGCTGGTTTCAATAAAGTTCAACATCTGATGGTCTTCTTTTATGTGTTAACAACATTCAAGAGTTACAATAGAGAAGTGCGAGCTACGATTTTTTCCAAATAACAACGGTTGGAGTCATCCAGTTTTCCGCTTACCCAGACTTTTTTATTTTATTTTCGAAACACACCTTCTTCCAGCCGAAGGTCTGAAACGCGTCGACGTTCTTCCCACTGGAAACCATTGTTGTCCATGACTTGTTTAACCAAAGGAAGGTGATGAGGCTGCACTGTTAGAGCATATTTGTCAAAATCCTCCCTCGCGATCCAAGCCTCAATGAGTGTGGTTAAGAAAAAGCCGTTGTCTTCGGATAGGTCCGGAACTTTATGGAAACAACCACAGCCCTTAATGCGATGAATTCGCGGAGGAGGTTTATATAATCCTTATCGAATGCTGTTTCACTGCGTAGTAGCAAATACCCTGTCAGGGTGCCTCGATGGACTGCCTGCTTGAAGAACTCCACACCCGATGGGTTGTGGTCACCGAGGTCGTGGTACAGTTCAGAGAATCTTGGAATTGACAGCAGTAAGGGTCTGAGTGCTTCCATTAGAAGGTTCAGCCCATACATCTCCAACGACCAGTAGTCGTTGTATAGATTGACCGCAATTGGTCAAGTGCTTCTCCTTAGATATCTTCGCAGCAGGTCGGCGTTCTCAGCGTCCAGAGGGTAGTATATGGGTCTACTGTCAAGCGGAATTCCGGGCCGCGATAACATAATCTCGTTGGCAAAATATTCCGACGCTTCACCGTTCTTAAAAGCCTCCCATACGGAGTTCTCTCCAAAGGCGAAAACGACGTCATCACTAGCAGGTGCCAATGTTTTGAAATGCAGCCAGATACCTTCCTTTTCCTTCAATTTTCCGGCTACACGCCCCCACTGGCCGGACAGCTCGAGGAACGGATGGGGAAAAATGGGGTAACGAGGTCGAGGTGGGTCGGCCAGTGAGATCATCTTGAACGCAAACGTGTAGGGAACGTTCTCCTTGTGATGGAACTGAAATCATCGGATGGGTTAGAGGGGAGACCGTGCGCTACAATGTTCCGAAGAGATGTGGTGACAGAAAACCACAAAAATAACTCTGAATCACCCGACGATCGATAGCCCAAATGGAGTCACCTCACAGTGAGAACATTCCACGGGTTTTCTAGCAATAGATAAGGGACGGACGGAAGTCTTTAGGAGTAGCTAGAGACCATTGGAGGAGTTTATTGCCATTATTTGTTAAACCTTTGGTAGTGAAGCATTGACAATGAAAAACAGTTAAAGGCAACGTAACACCAAGCATAGTTGGAGAACAGAGTAAGTCAGCTTCCCAGAACCAGAGGAAACCTCTATGTGGCAATAACAATATCTTATGTATTCACATTGATTTATGGCTATTTTTGTGTGCCACAAACACAGGGCACAATAAACAAAGAAGCAGAGAGCTGGTTTTCAGGGTACAATGGATATACTCTAACGATAAGGAGAGAAAAAAAGTACTATGTGTTAAGGACATTCAAGAGTATATATATATTCAAGATATATTATTTTATGTGTTAAGGACATTCAAGAGTTACAATAGAGAAGGACGAAATATTATTTTTTCTAAATCACAACTGTCGAAGTCATCGAATTTTCCGCTTACCCAGACATTTCTACTTTCTTTCCGGAAGATACCTTCTTCCAGCCTAAGGCTTTCTATGCGTCGACGTTCTTCCCACCGGAAACCATTTTCGCTCATAAATTTTTTAACCAAAGGAAGGTGACGGTACTGCACTGTTAGAATATATTGGTCAAAGTCTTCCCTCGCGATCCAAGCTTCGATGAGTTCGGTTAGGAAAGAGCCGTTGTCTTCCGAAAGGTCCGGAATTTTGTGGTTACAACGACGGAACGTCCTCAATGCGATGAATTCTCGGACGAGGTTCGCATAATCCTCATCGAATGCTGCTTCACTGCGTAAAACTACATACTCTGTCAGGGTGCCTCGACGGACTGCCTGCCTGAAGAGCTCTACACCCGATGGGTTGTGTTTACCGAGGTCGTGGCACAGTTCAGAAAGTCTTGGAATCGACAGCAGCAAGGGTCTGAGTGCCTCCATTACTAGGCGCAGCCCACACGGCGGGTCCATCTCCGATGTCCAGTCGCTGCATAGATAGAGCCCGACAGGGAACGTGTTCTTCTTCAGATATCTTCTCAGCAGCTCGGTGTTCTCAGCGTTCAGTGGATGGTACTTAAGCCCTCTCCTACGCCTCATGTAAGGCCGAGACGTCGACAGCTGTATCTCGTTGACGTAATATCTCGATGGTTGATTGTTCTTCAAAGCTTCCCACAAGGAGTTCTCTTCAAAGGCGAAGACGACGTCATTAGTAGACGGCAACGTTTTGAAATATAGCGAAGTTTCTGTCATTATGTCCACCTTTTCGGCAACGTGCCTCCACTGACCGGACAACTTGAGGAACGGAAGCAGTGAACGGTTGTGATGAAGTTGAGATATGTCGACCAGAGAGATCACCTCGGACATAAACGTGTAGGGAACGTTCTCCATGTGATGCAACTGAAATCATCGAATGGGTTGGAGGGGAGAGCGATTTTGAACGATTAATTTTATACGCGAAAACAAGGAATAGCCCACAAAAAGTAACTCGGAAGCACCCAACGATCGATAGCCCATATTGAGTCTCCTCACAGAGACAACAAACAGTCGCTGATGGGCAGTTTTATAGCAATAGATAAGGGACGGATGCCAGTCTTTAGGGGAAGCTAAGGACCATGGGAGAAGTTCATTTCCACTATTTGTTAAAAAAGCGCAAGAAGTTCCAGAGAACAGTTCACGTTACGGATTTTAAGCTAGGCGAATGGTTTTTGGATCTTTCTGTATGGAATGCCAGCTATATTGTGAAGGAAAGGTCATAAACCTTCGGTAGTAAAACATCAACGATGAGAGACAGTTAAAGGCAACGTGGCGCAAGAACCGCATGACATAAGCATTGCTGGAGAACGGCCGCAGATATAACCACCTACGACTACGACTACGATTGGTTATGAACAGCATAATTTGTGGGCGTGATTTTTATATCATGTACGTGTATGTAACCGGTCGAAATTGCTGTCGTCGTTAGTATTAGTATTTGCTGTATCCAAATACGCAGGCGGTGTCGGCAGCGTCGTCGTGTATTAAGGCAATCAGTGCGTCGTAAGTGCTTATAAACATTCCCATCGCAGTCGCAGGTGGTTATCAACGTGGGCAACTTTCGGATTGAACTACTATGTACAACGGTTTAGCATACACACGTAAATTTATATTTTAACTTCTTTAGTACAAAAGCAAGATGAAAGAGCTACAAACGGAAACAGCTCAAAAGGTCATGAGCGTGGCGCTTCACATTACGGTAGAAGCCCTTAACGTCGTTGACAATGTCATCAGAGAAGAGGCTCTGGATGTCGTCCATGACACCTTCAAAGTAGTCCTCGGCTTCGTCCGCAAACCGTAGAACCTTTTCTTTGAAACGGGCCATATCCTCCAAAAATTCGTCGTACTCGTCCGGCACCCTGGGATCTTGTGGAGCTGTCATTCCCGAGTTGTCCGACTCCTCAGTGGTGTCTTCAGCCTCCTCTTCTTTTGCTTCCGCTTGGACAATCTCATTCATGGATTCGCCCAGGTTCCCGGAAGAGCGAGTTTTACCGTCGTCTTCGGGCTCCAACATCTCTTTTAATACCGTCTCGATCTCGGGAGCGATCGCTTCTTCGGAGAGAAGTCCTTTAAGGGTCTCCTTGATCATCTCTTGCAAGGCCTTCTCATCTGGACTTTCTTCCACCCGAGGGTCCTAAACGTAGGATGTAAGTAAGGCTCAATGACCAGGAAAGGTGCTTACCTCCTCTGGGAGCTTAACCAGGCCTCGGTTTAAGAAGTTGTGTTCCTCATCGTCCTCTGCAAAACAGTTTTCTCCGCAGCATTCTTGTCGAAGGTTGTCCAAGTTGTCCTGGGCATCCTGGTACTCGGAGTCACTTCCACAAGAGTCCTTCCGGGCCGGGCGCTCGAGGGGAGTTGTGGTAAAGTCCTGGGTGACCACTGGAGCTTTCGTGCCGGACAGTTCTTGCATTTGGTTCATTTGCAGGTCGGAAGGCATGATGGGCGCAGAGAAAATTGTGACGGAAGGTCGACGTTTTGGGTATAAATTCAATGGAATCAATGCGAAAACACATGACACATGTTTTGGCAATGCGGTGACTCTTGCAAACGAAAGGTCCCGAAAGGATATGCTTATTTTGCGATGCTCCCATGTGTAGGTGTGGAACGAATTCGTTTGAAGCTTTCGTCGTATACCGTATACCCGCTGTGTATCGCATTCCTGCTTCGTCTCCCTTCCCAACTTCCCTCTGTATGTGTATCTCACCATTTTACGTAATCTTATGCTCAGACCCTACTTCGGAATTCAACTGTTGTTAAAAAGAGGCTGAAGTTGTGAAAAACTCCTTCGACGCAAATATAGGAGAAAACAAGGATGCTTCCTGAATCCCTGAATTCTCTAATATGAACACCTGGTCTTTCTTTAATATTTTAATGATTTATGTATAGCGATATGTATCTCAGGAGCGCATTGTTTACTCTGTTTCCGCACTTTCATTCTCCGGAAGCTGATTGTGAGCCACTGGCAGTGGATTCAGTGGAATGGGGACCGCTGGAAGCTCACCATCCTCCTGTGGTGCCAAGTTGGTGATCTTCAGTGGTACCACTGTGTCGTCTTCCTTTTCCAGCGGACCTTCTTTCTTCTCCAGCAGCTTTATCTTTGCTTGCGGTCCTGTTGGTTTTGCCTCCTTCTTGGCTGCTTTCATTGGCAGTAGCTCCTTCTTCTCAAGCGACATCTTCTCCTCCTCCTGGCATGGGTCCTCCAGCGCTGAAAAGACATTCGACTGTTGATGTTTTCCCAATAATGACGATTTTAGAGAATCATAGGCACGTTATGAGCCTTACCCAATTTCACAAAGATCTTCTTCATCGGGCCACCCGCATCGCTTATTTTCATAAGCGGGAAAACATTTCCTAGTTGGTCCCCGGTGAGCGCATAGGCGTGATTCAAGTAGCCGGTGGCTGAAATGACGTAAGGAGTGGTAAGAAATCCTTAGATACTCAGAGGAATCTCACCTCCATAGGGAAAGGCGTAAACGGACACGTTCTCCCTCTTGGCCACCTGTCCGTTAGCCACAAAAGCCTCCGGGACTACTTTCACTGGTCGGCGCGGATTGTCGTTTCCGTAGAAGAGGATCATGACCTTCTTCACGTTTTTCGCCTTCCGAGGCTTCGCCTCAAATTCATCGAAAAGAGCGATGCGGAGGGCGTCGGACATGTCTTGGTTGGCGGCGTTTGTTTTCGTGGCGAGACGCGTCAGTTCGTTGTCGAAAGTGGTCACCAGGTTCTTGGAACCGAGAGGGATACGGTCTTGGATTCCGGCGATAATTGCACCAATACGGGCTTCCTAAAGACTCGTTGAATGCTTCCATCAAGCCTATGACCGTACCTTAGGTCCATCACCGAGTTTCAAGGCTCGAATAGATTCCACAATCTGCTTCTGGATCTCTTCGTGGTTCTTCCTTACAGCATTATCCACACCGAATATGATATCGTAGCCCTGCTTCTCGCATTCTGGAATGCTCATTTCATACATCCCTACCACCCATACCTTCCTCACCTGGCTCCTTCTCCTCCTCCTCGGGTTCTGGAGACTTGGGAGCTTCCGATCTGGGCGAAGGGAAACATCCTTGAGATCCATGGATAAGCAGGGCGAGAAAAAACATCCTTGGAATAAGAGTACTTGGGGAGATCATGTCCGATAGGAGCGATGACAGCCGGAGTGACCTTCCGGCGATTGCGGGCGGCGTAGGTTGACGTGATTTATTAGGAAACACTTTGCGTGTTACAACATGGTCGGACAGATAGATTCGAAGAAAAAAGAGGGTTATTGATGAAGTGTTGAATAAAAATGCAAACGGTCTTTGTTCTTGGGGAAGGGGGTCTTCTTGGCTCTCTGGAAACATGGATCCTTTCCGTCGTTTTCGGACATCATGTGTTTCGGGCTAGATTACGGTACCAGAGGTCAGAGTATCTAATAGTGTGTAGAACCATATCCCGAAGCGAACAGCAAAACGGACAGAAATTTTAAGCAGTTTTATGAAGAACAGTGCAAACTAGCATCTTAGCATCAAATTAAGCCCACAGCTTTACAGTAAGCATTAAACGAGCAGAAGACCCATCCAGCTTCGGATTATACCGGTGTATACAGTATATTAGTTGAATCTGCTCATCTGAAAAACAGCACTGCAGCTTGGTTTAGGAGCTTTTCTTAAAACGAAGACGAAAAACAGTGATCCTGAAGCCAAACATCAGGGTACAGAGTCCTGAAGGACAGTTTAACAAGGACAGCCTTATAAGTTAGCGTCACCTTGTGTTCTATTGTATCTTTGTTTGATCTCGTGTTTCCTATACTTTCCATCTTCTCGAATGTCATGGTTCCCAAATGCAGGAATCAATCGTGAAAAGTCAATCGGATATATTGCACTGGGTTTAACAAATCCACTTCAATGTTTGCAGCTTTATATGTACACATTGATGAGCAACTACAGTACACATCGAGCAAGTCAACCGTCCACCATTTCAGCTCCACAAGGGTCGTTCAGAGCTGAAAGAAAATGGAGTTCACGAGAAGCTTAAGTTGCATGAATCTTCACGAGATCGACGGATAGAACTCACCCAGTTCCTCTCGGATCTTGGCCAACGTTGTCCTCGCGTCGCCAATATTCTTCAGCGGAAAGACGTTCCTTCCGGTGGTCAGTTCGGCGGCGTGTTTGATGTGGCCGTTAACTATGAATGCCGCTCTGATCTTAAGGGGCACAACCAACAGGTCTTACTGGTGTAGGGAAAGACGTAGGTGAAGACGCCCTCGCCTTCGGCCACTTCTGCGATGGCAGAGTACTCGGGAGGGATGGGGTCGTTTGGCTTCGACTTGGCGCCGTTGTTGCTGTAGAACAGGATGAAGACCTTCTTGACGTTGTTAGCCTTCCGCTTCTTGGCGAACTCTTCGAAGAGGCCCATCTTCATCACGTCCGCCATGTCCTGGTTGTCGGCGTTTGGCATAAAGAGGACGCGTTCCAGAGCCTTCCCGAACTGGACGACGTTGTGGGTGTTCCCAAGGGGAACGCGGTTCTGGACTCCGGCCACAAGTGCCGAGAAGCGGTGTTCCTGAAAGAGTGTGAGAGAGAGTAAGCTACTTAACTGTGGATCTAAAAAAAAAATATATCTTCCTGTAACTCCTTGGTTTTGGCTTGGTTTTGTTTTTTTATATTTCCAGGTAAAAGGCAAAAAGTTCATTTTTTACCAGAAGAGAACCTTTGCACAACAAAAATGGATAAATGGGGTCCTCAATGACCACCCACGACGACGTGGGGCTACAGAAGAAGGCTCGAGAGCCAAGCACAAAACCATATCTTTCTATGTACCCAGGTGAAAGGCAAGAAGTTGGGGATGGTTAAACCCGATTACTGCCGTTCCCTTTTATCATAAGACCTACCATTGGTCCGTCACCGAACTTCAGCGGCGCCACGAACTCCAGAATCTGTTTCACTATCTCCGGATGGTTGTTCTTATCCATGTCGCTGTCCATGCCGAATATCACATCGTAGCCCTGTGGCTCGCACACTGCAACCACACTACCGTAATCCCCTCCCACGTCTCCCCACCTTCCGTCACGTTCATCTCGGGTTCAGGAGTCGTCGTCGAAGGCTCCGGAAGTTCGGGAGCATGGTTCTCCGATGAAGGGAAGCAAGCAATCGAGCTTTCAATTAGCAGCAAGATGGATAAGAAGCACCTAAGGTCAAGGGAAAACATCGCGGCGGGAACTTGTCGCCCAGAGTGATCTTTCGGCGAGCGAGAGCGATTCTAGGTCACGTGATTTATTAGGAAACACTTCGCGATGTTAAACAACACCGATGAGAGCAAAAAAGATCTCATAATTAGGGCGCTACTTGAGCGCTTCCAGGTGGTGTTCTGCTTTCCCAGACATGAAAATCCTCCTGTTGATGGTAGGACTCGCGGTGGGAGCCCTAGGCTGCTTTCCATCTGGCGGGAATGAGCCTCTTGAACTGGAAACCACGACCTCGACGACCACTACAACTACCACCACAACCACTACGACGACCACAACTACAAGTATGCTTTAGGATAGATTGGATACTGTAGTTCCTCTTTTCCAGCATGTCCTTCCACTGGTTTCGACATTGTCTTCATGTTCGTCGGAACTTCTCTGACCAAGGAGATGATCACAACGTTGAAGACGGACTTCATGGAGAAAGTGGCTATCGGCCCTGGTCCTGGCGTGAGTCGTTCCGCTGAAAGATAGTTTAACGATTATATGTAAAAACCCCTCAAGGTAAAAACATCCAAGAGGACAAATAGGCTCTAATTTGGAGCACAGGCTCGCGGGCTCCACTTCGTTCTCCTTAGCTTATACATTTGGGGCTCAATAAATGGAGCTCAAATGTGTCAAATATGAATGGCGGGCTACTCCTTTTGTAGAACATTAGCTGCAGCTGTTGAGACTTACAGCAAGAATGCCAAATGGAAATTAGTAAATTCTCCGAATAGGGTTGGTATTTGACACCAGATTTCTGTGTCCTGTGCTAAAATTCTATCTAGTAAAATGGTTTTTTGGGATTTTTTTAAATTGGGATGTTTTTACTAATAACGCAGTTAAACTTGGCTTGGCCATGTGAAAGACAGTTCAACCCCTTCAGGAAGCACGTATCGGCGCCGCCGTCGCCTTCAACGACCCAACTGAAGAATCGAGTTTCTCCCTTGCGGCGCACTCCAACGCCGCTGCCATCGCCGAGGCCCTAAACAAGTACCTGAACAAGGGCACAAGCGGAGGTAAAGGCATAGGCCAAGTGACGCTGGAAAAGGTCTACAAAGACGTAAGGAATTCCATTATATTAGCTGGATTACGGTAGCTTTAGTTTGACGACCACCCTCTGCCGAACCGGAAGAAGTACCGAGTGGTGTTCTTCTCATTGCCGAAGTCGGACTTGCAGAATAACCGCGTCCAGTATCGCCAGAAGACCGTGACGGAGAAGGGAATCGACTTGGGAATCACGACGCTCCTTCTGCCCTACGACAGTGAGTGGAGGTGAGAGTCTCAGATTCCAAGAGCAAGGGTTTAGTTGCAACCGGAGAAGTCATGGACATTGTTCTGGGGAACCAGGATAACGCTTTTCCCTTCGCGTCTTCTGCCACCTTCAAGGATTCTCGGGTCCTGGAACGACTCTTGGAGCGTATAAGTGGGTTTCACCACCCTGGACTAGCTGACTCGATAGTTTTAGGGGCCGACCAAGAATGCATTTAGGGTAAACGACCAGGCTGTTCTCGTGCGAAGACATGACTGTTGTGTGTACTAAAGCTTTGTGATAAAGGAGTACTGTATTCAACATAAATTAACAGCACAGAGTCAAATCACAAGGGAGAAGGTTTCAGGTGAAGATCGTGTTCGACATAGTCGGAGTTACTGAACGCTCTAGAGATATTTGGGTCACATATATTGATGGTTCCATGGATACATCACCAATCCAAGCACCTACAAGCCACATTCCAATTCGCTTGCACATCATCTTCAGTTCCATTCTTCAAATATTCGATTTTATTCAATCTTCCATACAATATATCCATACAAGTAATCCACTCAATCGCCGTTCACTCATCCACGTCCAGCTTCGCATTGTGCCACGCAGCAGTTCAGCTGCTCGTCCACTAAACAAAACCAACTTTTAGGGAAATGGCGTGGGCGTCGGTGAGAGAAAGACATAAACCAAGTACGTAATTTTCTTAATATGAGTAACCTCTGATTTTGACTCATTGAAAATGAATTTTGAGTCATGGCGAAAAAGGCACTTAAGATCGAGTGTACGAAGACCGTAAAGGCGCTTCATCTTTACGGTCTTCACAGTCTTGATGCCTTTTTCGATATGGAAAAGTGAACGTACTTATCCTTCGGAAGATCTTGTCCAACGCCCCTGACGGCACCAAGTTGTTCAGCGTCTTAATGTCGAAAATATTATTGTTCTTCCGGCCGCCTATCTCTCTCATCTGCGCTGCTTGTGCAACTGAAATGGAGGTACATTTACATGTCAGAACAGTCAGGTGAACCATGGTATCCGATGACAAAAGTGGTGATTCCCTTCCGCTCAGCCATCGCCGTTGTGAATATGTTATTGTAGTTATTCGCTTGGTGGTCCCAGTTGTTCGGAGCTGCATCGTTTACGGAGTAAAATACGATTCTATACTGTTTTCGGTCGGGCAAGTGATGGTTTTCGAACTAAAGGAGGGTCAGGGTCAAAGAACACAGCAGCGATTACCTCCCGAAACACTTGATTCCTCGTCAGTTCGGCGACTGTATTTTTCCATGCAAAAAGAGCGTTAACGACCAGCTTCTCCAAAGCAGTTTTGAGTGCCGCTGAGGTCAAGTGATCACTGAGGCCGAACTTGAGGATGTTCTCCGCGTATGTGGTGGTGGCACCGAATCGAGCTTGCTGAAAGCTATGGTGTTACTTTAACTTTACGGTGCGATGTTTTGATAAGCTTTGGAAACAAAAAAAACAACG
>KN173145.1:32594-62580 GCA_000757755.1 Steinernema glaseri
AGGCTTTTTTGGGTTTTGAGTTTTGAGGGTCTGGGGTAAGCGTCGGCCAGAAGTGCCCTGGGGAAAAGTTACCTGAACCGAACAGAGGGTCTAGAAGCTTCTAAATCGGCTCTAAAGCAAGCGCATCGGCCAGAAGTATTTTTATTAGCTTGGTAGCTTGGCATCCCTGGGGCAAGCTTGGCATCCCTGGGGCAAGTTAGTAGAGGATCTCGAAGCCTTTGGACCACCCCAACTGTGTACTCGTGTTTAATGGCCATAGAAGAAGCTCGGGACATACGAGTACTCAAATATCTAAACTCGTTTCAGAAGGCTGGTGGACACTAGCGAGAGAATTGTACACATATCACACTGCTTTCAAACGTGGGGAAGTCGTCTAAGGGAAGAGACTAGCCAAATGCGTCACAGGTTTAACTTAGGGCGGGAGACACAGGAGATCAAATACATAAAAACTAAGGAGTGAAGGCGGAGCAAGTGACTTATGTACAGACAAAGGGGCTCAGCAGACGGCCTCTTGTTTCCGGCACTTGGGGCGCGGCCGGTTGGCGAAGAGCATGTCGCGGCCGTGGTAGCCTCGGTTCACCCAGTGGCCGTACACCGCGAAGGCGGCGGCCTCGGCCTCGTGTCTGATCTAAAGAAGGCTCCTTGGTGAGGGTCCACAAGTTAAGGAGTACCTCGCGGTCCCGGAACGGCCTCTTGCGGAGCTCGGCGCGGTCGATGAACTGCTTCAAATGCTTCAGATTCTTCAGGCGGTGCATGAAGCGCACTTGGATGATGGCCACGCGGAAGAGCTGCCGCAGGTTCCTCTTCTCCTTGACCACCTCCGGAGCCGCCTTCGTCTCGTCCGTATGGCGACTTCCGGCGACGCCCACGGTCATCCACTTGTGGGTCAGGCAGTCTTTCGTGGAGATGCGGTCCTTCACGGATACGGTAAGTAGTCGTTTGATCTAGGAAGGGCCCGTCAGCATCGTCCTCCGGTGGAACTCGTCTTACCAGGTCCTTGGCGTCGTCCGAGATTTGCTCCCACTCTCCCTTGCGGAACTCGTACTTCCCTTCCTGGATGTAGCGCATCATCATGAGCTGGCGACGATGGTAGAACGGAGCGTAGCCGGCAAGCCTTAAAGAAGTAGATGTGGACGACACACACCCTAACACTTACAGCGTGTACATGATGACGCCTAGAGCCCAGTCGTCCACTTCCAGGCCATATCCCTCGCTCCCTTCGAACATCTGACACCGAAGCGTCTCAGGTGCGAGATAGCCTGGAGTCCCAAACAGTTCCTTCAGCTTCGTCCCGGGCGGGAGTACGGTAGCAAATCCAAAATCGCTGATAACGATCCTTTCGTCATCGATGCACAGGATGTTTTCCAACTAAAGGGGCGCTACTTGGGGCACAAAACTCGGAGATTACCTTGAGATCACGATGGACGATGTTTCGGTCGTGCATGTAAGTCACCGCGTCGAACAACTGCTTCATGTAGCGACGACACTTCTTCTCGCTGACCGTGACCGACCTGTTCAGCTGGTCGAAGAGTTCGCCTTTGGGAGCCCTGGAAAGATGTGGATTAACTCAAATGATACCCTTATAATGTGTCTTCTTCCCTTCTCTATGCCTTCTTTCGGGCAAAGGGAGCGACCTTCTCGACCTCTAATGAGCACTTACATTTCAAAGACGGCGAAGAGGAACGTGGGCGTTTGGTAGAAGTCATGGAGGGTGATGATGGACGGATGCTCGGAGAGTTGCCTCAGAAGGTTCACTTCGGAAATCGTCTCCGCGAGGAGTCTCTCCGCCTCCTTCTCGCTTTGGCGCTCAGCGCTCACGTCGACTATCTTGGCGGCAAAGACGGTGCCCGTCCCCTTCTCGACACATCTGCGGACGGTGGAGGCGAGTCCTCGGCCCAAAACCTACAAAGACAGCGTTTAAACCAAGAAGCTGGCCACTCACCTCCTTCAGCTCGTAGGCACTGTAGAATCCGGAATCGTCGGAGTCCGAGCCTCTGGTCGATTCATCCGTCCCTAAACCAAGGCTCAGTTGAATCTGGCGCTCTAACGCTTCCATGTTAGTCAACTGATGCGATCTCGGGTGTTCCTGGGTGCGGTGGGTGATCGTTGCGCAAAAGGACCACCTCCCGAACACCGGGAAGTCTATTTATGTGGTTGCCCTAGTCGCGTCCAAACGATGCTTTCCGCAGCGCCACGTGGTGCGGTCGACGGTGCCTTGGACAGTGTCAAGTGCAAACATTGTGTCTCGTTCGCAGTGCGTGGATCGTCTTTTTTGAGCGATCGATCGAGAGCGTCGTTGAATGGGACTTTCTCGACCCGAAGCTCAAAATCTAACAGGAGAGACCTGAGAGTCGTGTATTCTGAGACATGAGACTGTGTCTTGAATCGAGTTTGCTCTGGATAGAATATCTGTCCGTTTCATCTTGGAAGCGAATCAAACTGTCTTTGAGGATGTTCCAGAGCTTATCTAAGAATCGCAAATACTGTCTCGTTCTGTCCTAGACTCGAAACCAGACAAGACACGAGACGAGACGAGACATGTCTCTATACAGTGTTTTCAGACGAGAGATGTCTCTAGCTAGTCTTTTCAGACGAGACAAGTCTGGAGTCAGTCTTTTCAGACGGGATATGTCTCTAGCCAGTCTGTTCCTATTTTTAGCTTCAAAGTTTGGGAATCCTGATTCGGAAGATCGACGACAGACTCAAAACCAGACAAGACACGAGACGAGACAAGTCTGGATTCTGTTCTTTTTCGTATTTTTCAACCTGTCTAGCTTCAAAGTTTGGGATTTCCAAGGAGTTCCATAAGCCAAGACACCATTCAATGCCATCCACACAGCTCCGATCAAGACACCGCGCGACTTCGCGATTCCCACGTTAGCACAAGCGAAAAAACTTGCCGTTGAGCTCGTCGTCGGAATCAGGACCCAAAGTCATCTCTGAAAGCGGTGTGTTCGAGAAAAGACCAGACGGGGAACGCGTCCGCGGACCATAAACGCGAGAAAGTCATAAATCGAAGGGACACAGCCTGGCGACAGCCTCCCAACCGATCGTCATCTGCCTGGTCGATCGATATATCCGTATTCACGGCGGCCAGTGACGACAGTCCCAGCCAGCCACCCCCACCCCAGACACTTCGTCCAATCCAGGCCTAAACAAGCCTGGTTGCCCCAGGCGCGTCAAATCTGACGACAAAAGACAAGAAATCAATCAAATGCTTCGGCGAAAGGCGGACTGCCTCACCGCCGCGGTGCCGCCGCCGTCCAAGTATCACCAGGCTCCAAAGTATACGCGGGCGCACAGAACGACGAACAAGTAGCGAACAAGTGTGTGGGCGCACAAACTGCCAGAGCACACTATTGTAGGTACTGGATGCACTCCCGACTTCGGACGCTTCTGCAGGAGCAGCGTGTGACTAACATTCGCGGAGCAGTTTATTATCAACAATTTATGTAATCAACAAACCAACAACAAACATCAAACAGCCACTCTCCGGAGAAAAGATCGAAAGGCACAGATCACACAAAAGCACAAAACTAATAAACCGGGACTGAAGGAAAGACATTGTGTGTGTGTTCAAAAAAATCTACGACGGGGCTAACGGTCGCTCACTACACTTAGATTACGGGCATCTTTCGAACAATCAACGATTTATATAACAATCAAAGTCTTAACTAATTACTTAATTTTCGATTACGAAACGACCCATCAGATCGAAGGCGCTCCGAAGATGTTCGCACTCTTGAATAACTGCTGACACCGCTTGACAAATTGACCCGTCTGAAAGAACCATACGTACAGAAGCATCAAAATGTGGGACCTACTTCTTCTTTAGTCCATTCTCCGAGGCGACCGTACTTGATATCTTCGTACAGTTTGGAGCACGTGGTAAGAGTGACTCCTTGCAGTTTTTCGTCATCAAGCGATTTGAGCAGCCAGTTATTCACCTCGGACGAGGAAGCATTAAGAACGACGTTCGACTGAGCAACGGCAATGCGGTGAGGGAGGGAGCTAATGTGAGCAGCTTTGTACGCCTCGTTCAACTCAGAGGGATCCACGGAGTCCGAAAACAGCTTTTCAACAGCAAATTTAACCATCGTCGCAACGTGACCCTCAAAAGTCTTCTCCTTGTCTAAACATATAGCCATGACGAGCGCAGTAAACAACAGCAAACTTACAGTACTTCAAGAACTTAATCTTGGCTGCGTGAAGCAGAGGATGATCAGGATCAATCTTGGCAGCACGGTTCAACGCTTGAAGCATAAGTAGAACCTAATCAAGACATGTTATAAACTGTTCACCAACTGAACTAACCTTATCCTTCCGGAGATAAACCTCGAAACCGAGAATGAAGGCTTCCAAATCCTTAACTTGGTCCAGGCGCATAATGAACGAAACCAAGTTCGCAGCTTCTTGGAGAGGGTCTGCCGCTAGAAGCTTCTCAGGGTCCAGCTTCTCCATAACGACACCTTCAACGGCATCCTCGTTCTTCTTCTGGTTCTTCTGTTGCTTCTTAGCCTCTTCCGCGGCAGCCGCAGCCTTTCGGGCTTTGTCCTTGTTCGCTTTTCTCTTGGCCTTCGTGATTTCAGCAGCTGTCATATTCTCGTTGATCTCATCCAGCTTCTCCGTGATGAAATCAGAAGGACGGTCTAGCTTCCTTAAGTAAACCTACAACAACATGCTTAAGAGATTGCGAATGGTCAAAATTACCTGAACAGCGACCTTCATGGCATCAACGTAGAAGTGATGGAAGCGCATGACATCTTCCAACCGCAGCAACTTAACGTAAGACGAAACGGTCATTTTTCGAACACAGTAGCTGTGGAAATCGTACTGATCTTCATAGAAGGTCTCAAAATGCTGAAACAAAGGATGACCGACTGCTACTCATGAAACCATGCTTACATTGTTGACTAAATGGCAGTTGACGAGAGCTTGGCCGTAATTGCCCATCTTATTGTAAGCACGTGCTCTCTCAACCTCGTACCACATGCACTGCATTTCAGTAAGACAATCACTTGGATTCGTGTTTTCCTGTAATGACACATTGTAAGCTATTTCGAGTTGTTCAGCAGTAATACCCGAGTGAATTTTCCGCACATGTCCTCCGCTTCTTTGATTTGGCCAGCCCGTAACAAGTACTTTACACATTTGCAATTCAAATAGCGATCGGCAGTGTCAAGCGATTGTGCTTCAATCATACATTTGGCAGCTTCATTGAAATCGCCCATATGTTTCAAGATCTTCGCCTCTGCCATCAGCAATTCGATAAGGGTAGGGGTATGCTGCTTAGCTCGCTTGATGTACTGCATTGCCTGAGTATAGCTTCCAATACGATCAAAATGTTGCGCCAAGAAGTAGTAAATCCACAAAACAGTGGTTGGCGACTCAGGCAGATTGCAACCTGAAACTTCATGTTGATAAAGGTAGTGGTGATGCTATATTACCGTCCAAATATCCTTTTCCATTTTCTTCGAGCTTATGCACAAAGTCGAGCAGGATGCTCTCAATGATAGCAACCTAAACATGCAAAATCAGCAGCGAACAGACATGCAAAAACAAAACCTTGGCCGGCGAGCTGTAGAGCGCGATAAGGTTTTTAGATAACGATGGGACTCCTTTCTGCGCTCCCTTGATGATAAACTTGACAAGACGTTTGCGAAGCTCTTCTCCCTCGACAAACAGCAATGGAAGACGTTGAGGAACACCAGCACGAGGATACTTCACAGTAGCTTCTTCGTAGATCTTCAACCGCTCTTCAGTGTTACCTTCATCCAGGCCACGGCACTTCTCAATCATCTTGTAATACAGCTCGCGCTCCGGGTTCCGTTGGACAAGCATCCAGTAGACCTTCTCGGCTTCCTCAAGCTTTCCGGTTTCGAAGAGCAATTCAGCTGAAATAAATAAATTTGGTTAAAAACTATACATCGAGAGCAAACCTCGATTCTCATGGTATGCCAGTTTGTCAACAATCCACGAGCAGTTCTCTTGAAGCTGAGTTAAGGCTTCCTCGGGTTTACCAGCCTCGCGATAAAGCATGTTCTGGTACATGAGGAGTTCGCTGTGTTCATAATCGAAGGCACCTTCCGGTTTGTTGTTGTTGATGTAGGTATTTATGATCTGGATGGCCATAGTGTAGTTCTTGAGCAAGTGATAGGATGTTGCATAGGAAATCCAGCTCATTCTCGCCCCGCTACGTAACTTGAGTAGCCTGAACCTCGAATCACGGTAGCCCTCATAATCCCTCATTTGAACTTGGAGAAGAGAGAGGTCTCGCAGGATTTGCGTATTGTCAACGTCGATGGCCAGAGCCCTCTTGTAGGCCTTCATCGCCTCCTCATTCTTCTTTTCCGCTCGCTGGATCAAGCCATAGACGTGCCAGCAGATGTGCGACTTCAGGTCACACTTCAAAGCGGTCTTTACCAAGACTCGGGCTTCTTCAACTTTACCCTGGCAATTCAAGATGAGAGATTTCATGGAAAGGGTTTCTGAAAAACAGCACATGTACATCAATAGGACCACGTTAAACTAACCTCCATGGTCTGGGTGCTTGTCAAGAATTTGCTTGCTAATCTTGATTCCACTTTTGTAGTTTTTACTTTCATAAGCTTTCTAAAAGAAGCATTGAAGAGATCCCAAAAATATCGAGCCAACTCACCACAAGCTTGCGGAACAAGCCAGCTTCCTTGGCGGGCAGCGGCTGAGCGGCGCTAGTGACCAGCTGACCAACAGCCATACTCACCCCAAAATCTGTAATTGAATCAAAGTAAGTTAGATAAGATCTTAAAATATGAACACAGAACAAGCACGACGAGAATGACTACTTGTAAAGTATCTGTTGAGAAGAGTCCTGAGGCGCCAGGTGACTTTTTTGCACCTTATTGCTTCTGTGAAAAGATTCGCATTAATTTTATAGCATTCCTTTCTGGGAGTGATATATCTAAACTATCCTAGATCAATTTAGCGCTGTTCAATCCGAAGCTCGTTCACTGAAAAGGAGGATAGACGAATTCTTGGACACAAAAGTAATAATTCAGTTCGCCGGGGCGCAAGGATTCCAGTCTAA
This sequence comes from Steinernema glaseri, assembly GCA_000757755.1. NCBI lineage: Eukaryota > Metazoa > Nematoda > Chromadorea > Rhabditida > Steinernematidae > Steinernema > Steinernema glaseri. Next base: position 39,661 of record KN173145.1, read on the forward strand.
ATTTATCAGAAGTCGAGCATAAAATACGCGGGCGCGACGACGATCGAAGACGGGTTATCTTCAAAAAGCAGAAAATTCAAACGATCGAGAAGAGCGCTCTAAAGCTACACACTATTCCGCACGTCGACAAATGAGTGAAATGGCCGTTAGGAGGTGCGAGCGTGCCTTCGCGCGTGCAGACGACGTCTGTCTGGTTCTGCAGACGCCGTAGACGCTGATTTCTGTCTGAAACACTGAGATTCCGCGCCCGGAAGTCGGGAAGAAAGGGAGGCCGAAATCGACTCTCAAGTACCCGCGTATGCGAATAAGATAATTACTAGAGGATTTTTTCGTGCCAAGAGCTCTACGTTTTTTAAACAGTCCGGCTTTCCGTCTTTTCTTCGCGAGTCCGCCGTTCCTTGTGGCTTTTGGAACTGTAGGATGACTTGTTTTGTAGATCGATGCCTTCTTGTGGATCTCTTCTCGTTTGCGCGCTCTTATCTTCTACGTAGAAGGGAGCTTCCTAGAAGGAAGCTTATCGAGGCGAATTCTTCGCTTGTTTACGGGATGTTTTTCTCCTTCTTGCTTCTTTCGCGTTCTGGGTTTATGCGATCCACGCTTCTTGACGATTCCAGCAATCATTTCAGGATTAAAGAATGGCCCACTGCCGAGCTTCGTCCGATTTCGTCGTTGTAGGCGCCAGGTCGAAGCTCTACGTCTTCAACTCCTCCCAAGAAGTCGCCCATGTCCTCGACCTCGAGGAACTGGTCAATCAAGTGTCTCCCCAGGCGAAAGGCTCCTGTCCGTCTTCAGCCGACAAGCAGGTGAGTTCTCCTCCTTCCGGCTCCTTAACTCCTTCCTCCAGGTCCTGGGTTGTGCCTTCTCTCCTTCCGGATCGCTATGCTGTGTGCTGACTTGGGCGAAACTCGCCTTCGTCTTCGAGTGCCGTAACGGCTGGATCCAGCACGGAGCATCGCCCATTCGCCTTCCGAAGGCCCCGACCGCCGTAACCTTCGACAATGATGAGAAGCACGTGATTGTCTCCGATCGGGCTGGAAATGTGAATAGATTCGAACTGGAGAAGAAAGAGTACGCAGAAGGCACAAAGTGGCAGGACATCAACGGCGAGGAGCAGGACATGCCTTTGGACCCCCTCCTTGGACACATCTCCATCATCTTGGACATGTGCTTGTCGCCGGATGGAAAGTTCCTCCTGACCGGCGACCGTGACGAGAAGCTTCGCATTGCGCGCTATCCGCAGTCCTACTCCATCAGTCACTTCTGTCTTGGCCACTCGTCGTACGTCAAGTCGATTCAAGTGCTGGATAACTTGGTTTTCACCTCTGGTACGGCAGCTTCTTATCGCCTTCTGTAATCTAGGATCTTTAGGCGGTGACTCAACCATTCGAGTGTGGGATCTGCTCTCTGGTGAAACCGTCGCTGTATCGGATCGCTTGGACGAGCTAGCTGTTCGCTTCATCCGTGCTTTCAGAGCCCCTCAGGTTTGACGCTTCTCTTAACGTCTTGTGAGCCAGGTCTTTTAGGAGAACACTATAACGATTTCGGTGGCATTCGAAAAGTGCGGCACTATCAAATCGCTCAAATACGACGTGGAAAGCAAAACTTTCGGAGACATCACATCCAAGAAGATCCAGGAGGACTCGATTTTTGATTTGGCCTATGCCCCAGATGGCACTCTCTTTGTTCTCACGACGTGAGTTTTATCTCCTTTATTCCTTCAGCTATCATCCGGTTCTGCTTTTCAGTTCGACCTTCGGATTAGTCAGCGATTCCGGGGAGTTCTCACCGATAGCCGCGCCAGACGATTTCGCTGAATCACTGAAGGAATCCGCGGACCCCCTCGGGAAGCTGGAGAAGGTCGTGGCGTTCAACAACATGGACGAGTACCTCGAGCGGAAGGAGCAACGCATCCGGAAGAGGAAGCACGCGGGAGACGAAGCCGCAGAAGTGGCCAGCGAGTGCCCTGACCTGTTGTAACTATCTGTTTGTTGTTATCCCGATTGGGAATTTGTTACGTTGTCTGTTGCTAAACGTGAGCGTCTTCGACTGGTTCCTTCGGCGAGCGCGCGTGAGGGGGCGAAAACGCAGAACGAGTTTCCCCGAGATTGGAACAATAAGTCGCGCGCCTTAGCCACTCGAAGATGCGGAGCGGCGGGAGCAGCTCCATCGGCGAAGACGACTGGCGAGTCGCGCTCCGGCAGCAGATCGAGCAGCTGGCCAGGCGCAATGAGAATCACAAGAAGGCGAGCTTCTTGCGGGGCCGGACGGAGGTGAGCTGGCGCGTTCTATCGCGGTGAGTCCGCGTTTCAGGAGGTCGACGAGATGATCGTCCAGCTGCGGAACCTCGTCTCCTCGCAGCGAGAATCCGAGGCCGCCCTCCTCCACCTCCGCTGCATGAGCTTCTGCGACGAGTCAGACAAGATCGTCGCTTCTAGACTGTCTGTCGCGTCTACGCGCTCCACGACGCCTTGTGTCTCCGTGACGTCTGGACACAAGGTCTCACCCATCGACAGCGCTTATGCACAGGTACGGTAGCTTCTTGTAGCTGATTTTCTTTATTTTAGAACATTTTTTGCTTCTTTTGTGAAGCACTTCTCCTTTATTCTACATTCAATCTTTCAGAAGGCAATGTGGGGTTCGCACCCCCCACATCCCCTCTTCGACGTCCCCGAAGAAGAAGAGGAGAAATACGGTGGCGGCTACTACGGCTACTCCCGGAAGTGGTGGAACCTCTTCTGCCTGAACAGCGGGAAGGAAGTCAAGGAGCGGGATCATGGAGGCAACGTCCGCGACCTGTGGAACACTCAGGTACCCCTCACCTACTGTACTTCCTCTATCGCCTTCCTTAGATCGAGTTCTTCCTCTCGTGCCTCGGCTTCATCGTGGGAGTGGGCAACACACTCCGCTTCCCCTCGATGGCCTACCAGCACGGCGGTGGCGTCTTCTTCATTCCCTACTTTGTGTGCCTGGTCTTCTTCGGTCTCCCCATCGTCTTCATGCACCTCTGCATCGGACAGTACTCCGGCCTCTCGGCCAGTGGCGCCTTCTGGAAGATGATGCCCTTCTCGTCGGGCATCGGCTGGGCCCTCGTGCTCCTCGCCGTGCCCGTCGTCATCTACTACAACATCATCGTCGCCTGGACCATCTACTACTTCTGGTACTCCATCCGTGGCTTCTTCACTGACGGTCTTCCTTGGAACCACTGCACCGACGGTAATCCTTCTAGAGGTCTCTGTTTCCTACTTCCTCCTTCTTCCTTAGATTGGATCACCCACCACAACTGCTGCGAGTTGCTCGGCCCCATCGACTGCTTCTCGAACCCCGCGTCGATGACCTCCGTCGAGGCGTTTTTCCAGTAATAGTCGCACCTTCGCTGTCCTCCTACTTGACCCTTTCCAGCTACCAGCTCCTGAATCGAACGGCTGTGGACGATCCCTCGCTGGGTCCCATCCAGAGTCACCTGTTCCTCGCACTCGCCGTCGCCTGGATCCTCGTCTTCTTCGGCGTCTTCAAGGGCATCGGCTCCATCGGATGGGCCGTCAGCATCACGGCTACCGTACCCTACCTCCTGGTAAGAAGCCCTAATCTCTCTCTAACTCTGTCTTCAGCTTGTGATCCTCCTCCTTCGCGGCATCTCACTCAAGGGCGCCGACAAAGGACTCCACTACCTCTTCAGTCCGGACATAAGTAGGCTGTGGGACATATCGGTGAGTCAGAAGCTGTGGGTTGGAATTGACGAACTAAATATCCTTCTTTAGATGTGGAAGTCGGCAGCCGAACAGGTCTTCTACGAGTTGGGAATCGACGCGGGACCTCTCATCTCCATGGCAAGCTTCAGTCGTTACCGGAACAACATCTACCGCGATGCGGTGCTCCTCGTCGTCATGTAGGCCTTCCACGTATCCTACAGTACTCCTCCTTTGCAGCGACACCTTCACGAGCATTCTCTGTGGCATGGTCATCTTCAGCTTCATTGGCTTCTTGGCCACGGAGCAGGGGAAGAACGTCGACGAAATCCTCAGTAGGATCTTGTGCCTTCTTACCCGAAAGATCTTAATTTTCAGAGCACGACTCCCTGTACCTCGCCTACTCCGTCTACCCGGGAGTCACCTCCTACATGGACCTGGGTCCCCTCTGGGCGGCCCTCTTCTTCGCCATGCTTATGATCTCCGCGTTGGACGCCGAGTTCGCCTGGTGGGTTAACCTGTAGATCACCTACTTTATCAAGAACCTCGAGATTTCAGGCTGGAGATGATCGCGTCGGCCATCATGAACCAGTTCGGCGTGCGGGACAAGAAGGTGGAGACGCGGCTGCTCGTCGGCATGTGCATCGTCTTCTTCTTCTGCGGAGTGCCCCTCTGCGCCAGGGTATCCAGAATCCCAGATTCTCACGCTAAACCTCCCTCTTCCAGGGCGGCATCTACATCTTCCACTCCATCGAGAACCTCAACGCGAACTGGAACTCCTTCTCGCTGAGTCTTATGCAGATGGTGGTGGTGTGCTTCGTCTACGGCGTGGACAACTTCCTCGAGGACATCGGCGAGATGCTCCGAGTGCCCGCGAAGCTGGATCCTGCCGAGCTCCGAGTCGACCATCCCGGCTACACCTTCTGGCGCCGTCTTCGGCACTTCTGTGGGCCTACCGGCCTCTACATCAAGTGGTGCTGGTGCTTCTGCGCCCCGGCTGTCCTCCTTGGGCTCCTGGTCGCCTCCGTGTGGAGCTACCGCCGCGTGACCTTCAACAACGTCGTTCTTCCCTGGTAAGAATGCGATTAAGGAGTCTAATCTCCTCTTCTAGGTACTACTAGTTGATAGCGTAAGAATGCGATAGCTTAGATCTATAGTATCCATAGATTTATAGCATAGAAAATTTAACAGATTTAGATTTAACAGATTTAACAGACAAAAGAGTTATAGCATAGAACAAGATGTAAACTTTTGACTTTTGAGTTTTGCACAGCCCTGATTGTGAAGCCTAATCTCCTCTTCTAGGTACTACGAGCTGATAGCGTGGGTGTCGATGACGGGCCCTCTGCTTGTGGTGCCCATCACCGCGCTCTACACGCTCTACGAGGCGCGCCGACGCCGGAAACCGCTCCGGTCGGTGTTCAGCGTGGCCGGCTGGCGGAACAAGAAGACCGAAGAGGAGGAGAAGGAGCAGCCGAAGCACACGCCCTCTTCAGAGCACGACTACATGTACATCGACCCCCTATCGCGAGGACCCTCGGCCAAGTCCGCCGCCGCGTTAGACCCCGCGGTGGTGGCTGTAGCCAGTGCCCCTGCTAGTCCTACTGGGGACGACTCCTATGAAAGGGTGACCGGAAGGATCCGCGAGTGGGCCGAGCAGAATGCGCTCGACGATATCGAGCATCTTTCCTACAGTGGCTACGACGAGGATGGGAAGACGAAGAAGGAGGAGGAAGCCAACCATCGGTAGGCCTTGATGTCTTCTTCATGCCAAGGAGTTCGTAGGTAGCACTTACCAGAGATAGCGCACTTTCATGGGTAGTTTACCAGCCATATTTCATTTGTTTTTGTTTTTAACTCCCGAGGACTCCTCGCCCAATGCAGTCCCCCGCAAAAACAATCGAACGTACGACTTTGACCAGACGCCAACGGCGATCAATCAGCACTCAATTTGTTGGCGCTCGGTTTTTACATCACCCTTTCTTCTGGTGTTCGAGTGTCGGCGAAGAATGTGGGGAGAAGAAGACGTAAACAGGGCCTGATCTCTGAAACGAAAACAGGTGGCCGGAGGTCTTGAAATAGATGACAGTTTGTTGTTTCGAGATCAAGGATTGGTCAGGGCCACGAGGGCTTTTGAAGGCTTCAGAACACACTTATTGAATGATTGGGTTCTGGTTTTTTTTTACTGCACTCCTTGATGCATATAAGACCTCAGAATCGGAGCATCTACGGACAGCTCCCAAGCTTTAAAAGGAGGCCAAAGCTTCCTGATTTGGGTCCACTTATGCCAGATAGAGGGACTAGTAGATGGGCCAAAACATGTGGCCAGACCCTTCGGAGAGACCTTAAGCCCCTCAAACTTCATGTCAGAGCATCTACCTCACAAATAACCGAGAACCTCCCTTCACACACCCACCGTTCTAGGCTGAAACCACAGCGCTTCTCCGTGCACTCCTTGAGCTCGGTGACAGGCGGGACGGAGATGACCCTCTTCGGGCCCCCACCGGCGCAGAACCACTTCGAGCTGTCGGTGTCGTCGACAATAAAGCACCGCGCGGCCAAGCGGAGCGACCAGCGCAAGAACCGGATGTTCGACTCGCTCTCGCCCTTCAACCTGGCCACGTTCTCCTTCGGCGAAGAGGCCAAGTCCGCGCCGGTCAGCAGCGGCAGTCCCTCACCGCAAGCCGCCGCATCGCCTCCCGCACGGCACCGCACGCGGAGCAGCGACTCGTTCGCGGACGAGAAGTCGCTGGGATCTATCTCCATCACCCCACTGGACATGCCTCGCGGGCGCTCCATCTCGGTATGTACCATCGATTCTCAGGTGAGAACTCGTCTTTTGGAGGTTGGTTGGGGAGGATAGGGAGGAGAGAGGGGCCTATATAAGCCTTGGTAGGGTGATCCAAGAGGCTCTTTTAGGAAGCTTGAGGACTTGAGACAAGGAGAGGACTTTGGTTATATGGTTCAGGATACACTTCTAGAAAGCTACCAAAAGCTGGTCTTATCGTAGTGTACTCAGGCAGGCCTGGGGAAGGGTCGCCAAATCGACGATTTTTTCGGAGGGTAGGGTCCATGTTGTAAACCCCATACTACCCATGGTTGATCCTAATAATTAATGTCCCTCTCGGCTAAACTGGAAAGATTAAAGCGATGCCACGTGCGAAACCAATGCCCAAACACAAATTGGTTTGACGGGTCGTCAAACCCAATGTTCGATGCTGAGAAAAGTCAATATAGCCTTAAGAGAGGTGAGAACTGGTCTTTTTGGTGTTTTGGAAGATGAGAGAGGGGCCTATACAAGGCGACGCCCTTGGATACCTGGTTCAAAAGGCACTTCTAGAAAGCTACCAAGAGGTGATCTTCTGACAGCTGATGCAAATGGCTAGGGACCCAAACCAAAGCTAGTGTATTCAGGGTTGTTTTCAGATAAATGAAGGCTATGTAACAGATTATAAAAGCTATTTCTTGCTGCATATCCAGTCTTGGATTACTGTAAGAAGCCTCCTTATCCATAACCTCTCCTCAAGCAAAGCTCCTAAAGCTGTTTCCTGTTTTTTCTCCCTCTTCTTCATTCCTTGCATTGCCCACACCTTTAATAGATCCAGGACACATAAAACGGCCCAATCAACGTCCACATGGCGCCCCTGCAGTCCATAATCCGTCCAAATCCCTAATCGCGTCCATTTGCAGTTCCTGAAACCGCCGACGACGAAGCCACGCCTCAAGAGGCCGAAACCGATCGACGCGCCAAAGTCGTCCTCGTCGGACGGCGGAGAGTCGGACGGCGAGCAACGCTCGAAGAAGTTGTAGAATACCGGGTTTTTATTGTTTTCTCTTGTTTGACACAGAGTGAGAATCGAACAAAAGAAGGCTTGAGAGGAGGAATGCGCTTCTGACGCGGTGGAACGAGGGACAACGGGGGCGGAGACGGGGACAATGTATTGCCAGATCTGCGAAAACAAAAACGAAACAAGGAGTGAGCAAAAATTCGTCGAACATCGGGCTGGGGACTGTCGTGGCGGGAGGATAGAACATCGGATAGACACTATGGGACTATGGGATTATTAGGGCTTAATCTGTGGATTACGGTAGGTTAGAATTTCGGGGCTTATGAGGGCGAATGCGTACGCTAGATTTGACCTGATTACGGTGGGGGAGAACCCTACGACGACGCTTACTACCTAAAACAAAAACGTCGCCTTGGGGCCGGGCCCATCCAGTTCGGACAAACGAAAAACAGAACAACTTTAACAACAAAAACAAAGGACAACTCAGCAGCAACTGAGGACAACTCTCTGTCCCGCTACCGTACCCTCTCAAGTTACGATCAAGAAGCTCAACAACAACAGCAACAACCAACCAATTTGTGAGATAAATCGAGTGAGAAACGGGGGAGAGCGAGGGAGAGGAGGAGAAAAACGCGCCTAAAGTGAAGATTCGTGGGAGTGGGGCAGGTGGATTTGGTCCTGAACGAGCACATTTGGAACTTTAGCAACTAGACACTAGAACGAAGACTCTCTACGGCTAGGCGACGGCTAGCGGACGAGCACGTTGCCGCCGTGGGTGGCCGCGGGGGAGGACGTGGCCACGTTGGCCGCCTGCTGGCCCTCCAGGTGTCGTATCGCCTCGAGGATCGCCTGCAGGTTACGGTGGCTCTGCGACGGAGACGGCGAGCTTTGGGAGTCGCTACTTGAGGGTGACGCGGCGCTCTGGAGCATCTGCAGCTGCTGGAAGCTGGTGGAGGAGGCGGGGAAGCCTGGAGTCGAGGAGACCAGCGACGTGGACGAAGGAGGCTGCGGGAAAGGGTGGTGCAGCTTCAGAGGCGGCGACCCTGACGGCGTGTGGTCCAGCAGAGGGCCCAGGGGGGAGTTGAGCATCGCTGAAAGAGGACGGGGTGAATTGGTATGTCTCTTTTTGTCGTCTACTGTCTCAGTCTGTGTCTGATGACGGTCTAGACGGAGAAGGTTTCCGGTCTTTGCGTTTTGCACAAAAACCGCTGATAGGCGCGGGTTGATTGACAAGCACTTAACTGCTCCAGAAGGGAGACCCGTGATGCCGTTGGTTCAGGAAATAAACCACCGATCAATCAGAAGACGGCGACGGTGATAACCCGGTCTGCACCGCCAGAGAAGTTGCGTCAATCGGAATTCAGTGGTCAAAGGTCACAAAATGTGCTTTTTTAAATCTTAAATCTAGCGATAATGGGTCTGCGTCCTCAGGTCACATAAGCACTTAAAAGCAATAAATTCAAAGATTCTTTTGTCTTCGTCATGCCTTGTGTCTGTGTCTGAGTGTCTAGACACCGCGATAAGCTCCGATCTCTGCGTTGGACACAAAAAACGCTGATAGGCATCCGATGAGCGGGAGATTGATGCCCAAAGATGAGAGGAAGATAACTAAGGTTGTAGTTCGTACTTTTACGAATCAAAAGACCTCGTTGTTGGTAAAAAGATCACAATAAAAAGACCGTAATCCATGGTCTATACAGATTGGCCGATCGGCCCGTAAAATAATATTTTTAGACATGACATCACTGTTCTCTGCTGTTTTTAGATATGTCCTCATTTTTCATAATCGACTCATGGCTCACCTATGGAGGAAGCGAGGAGGGGATTCGCTGAGGAAGGTGACGCCAACTCCATCCTCGGCTGGCCGAGGAGAAGTTCTCCGCTGCCTACAGGGCTGACGGCGGTGCTGATGTTCAGCTGCGCCTTGAGCTCGAGTAGTTCCCGCTGGCACGCCACACGGATCGTGTGTTCCCGGTCCAGCGCGTCCTTGAGCTCGTCGATGGTTTTCACGTAGTCGGAGACGCTGTGTTCCGCGTCGCCGTCGAACTCCATCTTCCGCTTCTTCGCGTCCGACACCATCATGTCCATGGACCGCTGCCCGGACATCAGGCTGTGGATGAGGTCGGCCGTGTGTTGGAGGATCGCTGCCTGAAGGGAAGGATGTAGGCCGGGGTTCCCGATTGGTATATGTTAGGATCAGAGCTGTCATTGGGTCAACTCGAAAAGTTTGAAAAAGGAGGCTTTACCCTTACGGAAACGCTTCTTTTTTTCATGTTTTTTTCTCTTCGTTCTAATCTTGATGGCTGGATGAATAAAACGAAAAATAAATTGGCTCATCTTCGACCCGATAACAGCATTGGTTAGGATATGTGCTACGCTGGAGCTACCGTATACCTTGGACATCTTCTCGCCGTCCTTCTTCGGCAGTAGGGAGCGTAATGCTTGGAAGCCTGCGTTGATGGACTGCATTCGGCGCCTCTCATTGCAGTTGGCGATCTGCCGACGCATGCGGCGGTCCTCGGCCGAAATGGAGCTGGTGCCGCCGCCGACCCCCACGGGAGAGGATTGGCCCGGTCGACATGTCGACGACACTCTGAAGCGAATGCGTATGCAAAACTGACGACGGTTGCGCACAGCTGTGCGCTCGTAAAAAGCGGCGAGGGGTGCGGAAGGCGCCAAGTGTTGTTTGTTGCGTCCTGGCGCCACCAGCTGACGCCTCAGGACGGAGAGCACTACGCCGATCAAAGAGTCATCGTTTTTGTAGAGTGCTGATGGAGGCTGTGCACTTTGGAACGTACTTTGTCACGGGGAAGGGTCCAGAACCTTCTGGGCGAGCATGGAACCTCGAACGGAGGGGTAGACTACAAGTAGGGTCCGAACTTCCGCATTTTATCTGGTTTAGATAAGGGTTTATTAGATTTTAGAGTGCTACCAGGTGGATGGCCTTCTCAGCAACATTACAAGCGTCCTAATTTAGGCATAGGATAGAGTCTTGGAGAAGCATGGTATAGAAACTAGAACTTTTATTTCCTGGTATCGAACCTGATCTTCCCAGCTCTAAGACACACTCAGATTCGAGATTTCAAGCTCGATTCTTCCAGATACCCTCTTGAACTCCAAGCAAACCCAAAAACTCAAAAACCCGAAATCAGATACCCCTCCTTCTCGGTGTCCCGTTTCGCACAAAGTGGATTATCAAGAGCCCGGGATGAAGGCGCGTTTGTGTTTGTTGACACCCGAGCCGGCCCTTCTGATAGCCTCAGGGCTCGAACACTTCCGTCGAGCGAGTTTTCGAGAAGAAAATACCTTCGCAAATTGCAATCCATCCATCTACGCCGCCGCTCTGACGGCTCATAATTAATGTGTCCGTCCGTCCGACGAGTAGTCTCCCGCGGAAGACTCTCAAGGTCACCGTTTTCTCGACGGGAATCGAATATTCGCAGTTAGGGTTATCTTGTTTGACCTGTGTAGCTGTGTACCCTATAAAGATGCTTGTCCCTATAGATGTCCCTATAAAGACGGTTTCGTCTTGGCCCCTACTACAGTCAAGGTCGCCAGCTTCTCGAATATTCGATATATGATCGAAAAAATGTACTCTCCCCGCGACAGCCAAGGTCGCGGCTAGGTGCTCGTCATAAGGCGCCGCTACTTGAGCGCGTGCACGTCGTCGTTCTCTGGCGCCAGCTGGAAGCCGCCGAGCGCTCGGAACGGTGCACCGTTTCTCATTAGCCATTCCCCTTCTTCCCATTCAGCGGCGCCGCCGCAAAAACGCGTGTCCTCAGTTTGCACTTTCATGTTGCGTTCGACGCACTTTCCGCGTCGTCTCGGTCAGCGCCACTCAAAAAACATCTGCCCGTCGCGGAGCAGACGCCGACGGCGTTTTTTCCCCGCTTCCCGGTGGAACTAGTAGGCCGCCGCCGAGGACGGACTACAGAACGCGCGTCACTGCTGCTGCTCGGTGACCTAGACGACGCGAGACAAAAGTGCAAGATTGCAAATGCAGTCACGCTCCTTGGATCCGGGGCGACAGCTGTTAAGGACGCGTTGCAGAATGCGAAAAACGCTGAGTTAAGAGCGATGGGGTCGCCAGCTGATTTCCGCTATCTTTACAGCGCTTTGGAAATCGGCGACCGTGAAAAAGCACGTCGGTGAGTGAATGACAAATGAGCGCCGATCCAAGGGGACCCACCCGGCTACTTGGGTCGAGGAGGACATGGCATGGAGCGGGGTTACAAGTAGGAGGTGATCTGAGGGTTGGAAAGGTCGTTCCATGTCCACCAGGGATGTGCGGATATGGGGTGGGAATTGTCGATTTTCTTAAAAGATTTTCATTTTTTTAATTCTACTAATAGAGCTCTCTTTCCTATACGGATAAGTACGAAATTTGTGTACATATCTGTGTACATAACTGTGTACATAAAGATGGACACATATCTGTAGAGGAGAAAGAGCTCTATCAGCAGGATCAAAAAATTGAAAAATTTTTAAGAAAATTGACAATTCTTAACCCATATCCGCAAAAAAATCCGACATCCACCCACACCGGCTACTTGGGTCGAGTAGGACCTGGCATGGCTCGGGCTTACAAGTAGGAAGTGATCTAAGGGTGCGAAAGGTCATCCCATGCCCACCCTTCCGGCGAGCCTCGAGTCTTATGTCATTCTGTGTCTCGCCTAGCACGATTCTTGACAAGATTGGAGGCGAAATCGAATTCCCCTCAGGGCGCCAAAAAACGTTCTCCGGAGTGGCAACATTTCGCGGAGGATCGCGTGATCGGCGGCACACGTGTTCGCGAGCGGGGCACCTAGCGCGACGGCGGCGGCGAAGGGGCAATACCGTAGTCGAACTCACTTTCGCGACGACGACGAGGACGAGTCATTCTCGTTGCTCCACGGCGACAGTGCTTCGCCGCCAAAGTCCTCCTCGTCGTCTTCGTTGCAGCTGGTCTTGCCGCTGAACTGTTGCATCTCATCATCGGGGCTCTCAGAAAGTACCATTGTCGCTGTTTGTGTTCTGTTCTTGTTGTTGTTGCCTGTTGTTGCCTGAAAGTGCCGAAGGACGACACCGCCTGTTTTACCTGCAACGAGGACTGGTCAGCTGGAGGAAGTAGGGAGGGGCGCACGAGTAATCCGGGAAAGGGTCATAGATTACAGCGAGGGAATAATCCACCGAGTAGGGTGCACAGCTGATCAATTTATGCTTATATTTCTAGTTTTCTCCTTCTCTTTGCATGGTTTAAAGAAAGATCTAAGGAAGAGTGACCCTTGAAGAGAAGAAGAGACCAAGAACAGGGGACATAAGGCTATTTTAAAAAAAGTACCTACAATAAAGCAAAAAAGCTGGAAATCGATCATCTGAGCTAGAACGTTTTGACGGCTCAACTGTTTCTCACACCCAAGAAGGTGCAACATTTACCTAAACAAAGACACGCACACAGCAGAATCGATCTTTGCAACTGCCCCGCCAACCACACAGTGCAAGTAGGTGGTGTGACCGGTCGGCCCGCGATGCAGGAGCAATATGCGGGAAACGCGTGTGAGACGATTATGTAAATCAGCTGGCGCGCTCTAATCGCGGAGATGGCCGCCGCCCCTCGGAGGGAGGGGATCTCGCGACGAGAAGAAGAAGTGGTCGTCGTCGCGCCAATAAGGCGACGACCGCGGCAGGGAAAGTGCACTTCTACTACGCTCGCACTTGCGCCGACGTGATCGATACGACAAAGTACGACGACGGGGCTGATTGGAGGGCAGATCGTCTGGAGAAGGGGGGCGCGGCGACAGGTCGCCGGATTGGATGTCGCAGGCGCGCAGCCCGTAAACAGCTGATCGGCGACCGTAGGAATGGTCAGCTACGCAGCCAAACAGCTCGCGGCTGACCGCAGCGCGGACGTGGCCGATTAGGATTAGACGATCCACAAATATCCCCCATCGCCATAATTGGAACACCTGTGGGCGGATAACATCGCCGCCGATGGCATCCGCGGGTCCAGGGTCCAGGCGGTGACGGGGAAAGCCGGGGCTTAGCCGTGTGACGGAGTCAGAAGGCCGACTTTTTGCAGAATTTGCAGCTTAGCGGTGGCGTCTGAGCTTTCTATAGCTAGACAGACTAGACGGGGTCACTAGACAGTCTAGGTCTGGAGTCTCAAATAGCGTTTTTCTGTTTTTCTTTCAGGAGAAGTAGATAAAATCTGCGATAAAGAAACATGTGAGAAAAAAAGGCATAAAAAGCGGCGGTCCGTGCAGTCTCGCCTTTGGTCTCGCACAGTCCACACGTGGAGTGCGTTTCCGCGCCGTAGATCGCTGCCAGCCGGGCGCAGCTCGCCCTAACCAAACACACGCACAGGCGAAACACAGTTTGATGACCTCTCCTTGCGCCGACGGGACCAAAGGTCGCGCCCCCTACAGTACGCAAGCCTGTGCTACGAAGCCCGAACAGGAGTAGCGCTACGTGCTCCTCCTCCGCCCGGCGAAACATCTGATTAGAGAAGTGGCGTCAAGCAGCAGCTGGACCCGAGCGGGGCAGATGATAAGCGCGATCAATCGCGAATGCCTGGCGAGGGGCAGGTCACGACCACGGCGAACGCAACATTTCTTTGCAACATTCGATTTGTAAAGTGAGGCGGCGCGCAAGATGGATGATTCCAGGGCGCCCGTTAACGACTGCTCACGGGGGGACGTGCGCGAATCGGGAGCGCTCAGCTGACGGGATTCGCGCACGGTGGACACGTCACAAGTGGATCGGAGGATAAGAAGATCCAGGTGAAAAACTGACTAGGATTAGGCTTTTTTGGGTTTTGAGAATCCAAAGATCTGAGGAGCTCGACCTTTGGCCTGTAGGAGTGGACTTGGAGAGGATTTTGGGGGAATTTCGTGATCAAACAATGCCAAAAATTTGGGTCCGACCCAACCCTACACGTCACCCAGGGACCTCCGCGACAACAACACCAAAAATATGTTTTCCACGCCGATGACTAACGAGTTCGCCCCTCGCGCGGAGCGCGCGCCCTCTCCCTCGCGTCACCGGCTGAGGTTGGCGCGAAGAGGACAAAAAAGAAGTTCGCCGCGGCGGCGACGTGACGCGGCCGTAACAGCCGTCTCCGTCGGGCGTCGAGCACACTGAAGGGGGACGCGTCGACGACGAAAAACGAGTCGACGCTCGGGGGCGGGCGTCGCGGAATTTTTTCTCTCTCTGTGCTCCGCGTTTTTCGTCGCTGCGACCACCACGACCAGCTGAGGAGCGGTGGCGCTGTAGTGCGGAGCGCTAGGGGAAGCGCAGCAAAGTGATATTCAGTCTACTGCCGCCGCCGCCGTCGACGTCGTCGTCGTCCCCGCCGCCGCCACTGATGACACAGACTCGCGCAGATCGGCTGGCAGCGCGCCAAGTGCCGCCCTCCGACGAGCCCGGCTCTCCCGCCAGCTGCAAGCGTCGCCACTAACAAATTCCTGGCGAACCGACTCACCCCGCTGTTTACTACCCATTCGCGTCGATGACAGATTGGTCAAGCGCCGGAATTGTAGCCGAACTCCGGCGATCCGATCGTCCACGCCTGACACCACCGGAAGCTTGAGAGTCGATGGCTCGATGATGGACGACGATGTCCGACCCTCGAGCTCGGGCTAAACAACCAGTCCCCGGCGACTGCCGCTACAGTACCTAGTCGACAGAACTCGATCGCAGAGGTCTGGCGGGGGACCTCGCACTGTCAGTTCGATGATCGCACAACAAAGTGTCCCCTCAGCACCGCGGGTGGTAACAGGACATTAAGCGACTCTTTCGCCAATCAAAACAGAACATAGCGAGGCAAAGGAAACAAGAACGGTTTACACTTGGATATTCCGGAGACGTCGGTTCAGATGAGCCAAGGAGTTGACTGAAATGGGAATGGTTGAATTGGAGGATGGTGAGCGGAACTTACAAGAGCGAATCCAAGTCAGCTGATTCAGTCCGATCAAATAGGAAAAGACAAGCGACACGTAGACCAAACCAGCCGTGCATAGGAAGATGGCAGTGTCGAAGATCACGAGCCTAAATCACCGGAGATGGTAGTTTATCGAACGGTTTTATCTTTCGGCTTCGGCTTCTTCTAAATTGCCAGAAGCAACGAAAATCGAGGATAAAATTGTTCGGGGTTTCAAGTCTACGGTAGATAAGGTTAAAACTTACAAGTCAATAGATGGTAGCCAGCTAGGGCTTCCAACTGCAGCAGAACTCACGGTAAGAAGCGCAGCGAAAAACGGGATCGACCTCATCATCTCTGGAACTTGCAAACAAGTGAAAGTGCACGCAACTGGAAGAGTCTGGACCTTAAAGTGCCTGAGACATCAAAAGTCTGTGCTTCACAAATGGAAAAACAACCATGGGAGACCCTGAAGGTCTCTGAGATATTTTTAAGACAGTAACACGACGTCAATGCATGCAAATGAAGACAGCTAGACTAGACTAGACTGTCCCCGAGGTCTAGACGACCTCTCCACACCTGAGCCTTGCACATGAATGAGAATACCTGCAAATAAACTCACCTTTAGTCTACACGGGAGTCTAGTGTCTAGACCTTACAGTCTACGAGACAATAAAAGTCTGCCTAAATTATTCATTCGCAACAATAACAACGGACTACATATCTAGGAAGTTCTCAACATCTTCGCGGCCTTCTTGTCCGCCAGCTCTTGCAGCTGCTTCGCCACGATTTCGCGCCTTTCGTTCAAGAATTCGCCCAACGCCACGGGGTCCAGATCTTCGCGGACAACTTCGATTCCTAGGGTTCGGGACTGCTTGATCAGCTGTTCACAGATACTCTACAACGCTAACTTTGAGAAGCTTAACGGTCTTGGTTCCAGCTCACCTTGAGCGGCACTCCCTGTAGGCACTTGTCTCGCGACTTGATTTTGGCGATTTCGTAGATGTGTTTCACCGACAGGCGCCCGACTACTTCATCGTCGTTCTGCTTCCCTCGTCGGATCCCCGCCGCTCGCTTCAGTAGCCAAGAAGAAGCGGGCGTGCAGATCTCGAGGTCGTAGCTTCGGTCTGGCTTCACGGATATCCGAGTGGGGAGGACGGTGCCGGGCTTGATGTGGCCCGTCTCCTTGTTGAACTCTTTGCAGAAGTTGGCGACGTTTATTCCGCGCTGACCAAGCTGAGGACCGAGCGGAGGCGCTGCAGTCGCCATCTGGGCTCTGAAGTGGGTAGAATCAGTTATTGTATAGCGAAGCCAAGGGTGGCAGTGCCCGCTAGAAGCCGAATCGCAAAGAGAAACCTACTTGATATTCGTCTTCAACAATGCGCCGTGGACGACCTTGACGATCTCCTTCTTCTTCACCTTGGATCCGGCCTTGCTCGCCATATCTGAAGCGCGAAGGAGGGTTAGAAGTCACAGAATCCCCCAAGAAGACACGAGACATACAGCAACCCGAAACCGACAGCCACAGAGCATCGACCGCATGCAGCACGAAACATCACAGGCAAATCGTGTCAGGACCATTTTATTAACAATTATTAAGTACAGTATGCTTTGAAGTATTCATCTGTTTCCAAAAGCTTTTGGAATGATTCAGCGAGTACTCGGCGTGCGGTACTCGCTCTGGCGGCCGTAGATTCCCGCCGAGGTCATGTAGTTCACGGAGGGGACCCTCCTGCTGGAGATACTGTAGTCCAGCAGGGACGACTGTCGGTGTACTCCGGGGAGCGTCGAGGAGGGGTACGGATTCTGCCAGACGTGGCTACGGTCCTGAAGTTAATTCAAATCTTCAAATACCGGCTTCACAAGGCCTCAAAGTCAGTGCCAAAGATCTCAAAACGTAGGATTTTAAGGTTTGTAATGAAATTTGTCTTTTAAAGATAAGAATTAAAGAGTAGAATGACTTACCGCGCCACTCTGAGACATCTTGTCGGGATCAGGCGAGTGCTCGACTACGAGCTCCTCCTTCCCAGAGGACACCGAGGAAGAGGCGCTGACGAATCCTTTCTGACAGTAGGTGATGACCAGGACGAGGACAGTGTACGCGAGGAGCACTAAAGAATGGACCATGAGCGTCTTTGGTTTATCGACTTTGACGTGTCCATCGGAGGACTACGGTGGATACGGTAGCCCGGCAAAGGATAGAGTCATTCTAGCAGAATTTTTGGCAAAAGTCAATTTCAAGATGGCTCATGTTTGATTTTCCATCATGTCAAGTGGGTTACGGTAGCTAGAGTAATCTCCTTATAGTGGGATACGGTAGCCTGGTGAAAGATAGGGGTTTCCATTCTACTAGAATTTTTGGAAAAAACTCAATTTCGCTCTTTTCATCATGTCATGTGGGTTACGTTATCTCTAGTATTCTCCTTAGGGTTACGGTACCTCCAGCGAAGACCTGATCACGTCGACGGAAGGGAATGAGCGGGAGGCAGACGGAGAGGGCAATGCCTACAGTAACCGCGGCGGTGCAGACGAGGATGTTCTGGCGACTGTGAGGGTTCTTCACGGAGAGGACGGAGCAGACGAGGGAGACGACGATGAAGAGGACGTCCAGGAGCATGGATAGGAAGAGCCGCTGTTCGAAGCGGGCTCCCGGCACGCAGCGCCAGGCATAAGCCTCTCCGAAGGAGACGAACTCCAGCAGGGTGGGGTCCTCGAAGACGGACCACTCCACCACCACCACCAGCTGCACGGCGACGAGTCCCAAGGAGACCCAGAAGAGCGCGACGCCGGAGACGGGCGTCGACGACCGCCGAAGCACCTCACGGTTCCAGATGGCGATCGTCTAAACAGTAAAGTGTCTTGGAGTCGGTTTCGGCCCGTTTCCACAAACAGAATTTTTAGTGAATTTTGTATACCGTAACCGCTTATTTTGGAACCCTCCTCAAACTGATACTCCTTGATCATTGAGTAACGTTCTAGGTGTCATTCGATAGAGCTTGATATGGCAGATTTTTTGGTACCAAGAAATCCTGATTCAGGTAATCCGCGTGGGAGTTCAGTGAGCTTAGTTTAAGTGGAATTGGGCTAAAACCTGTGTTTTATATGCTCCTCGTTTCAGTGTGCTAAGCTAAAGGTTCCAATTCCAAATTCAAAACAAAAAACAGCTGAAACAAGAAGCATATAAAACACAGGTTTTAGTCCAATCCCACTTCAACCAAGCTCACTGAACTCCCGCGCGGATTGCCTGAATGGGGTACTTTACTGTTAAGTAGGGCTAGGGTTGCTGGGAAGGTTTGGGTACCTTGACAAGGATCGGGGCGAAGACGAGGCTCGCGGCCACGGACAAGCAGTTCCTCCTTATGGCACAGGTGATCCACGAGGGGTGCATGATGAAGAAGATGGAGACCATGCTGAGACAGACCAGCCCCGAGAACATCACCATCGTGCAGATACGGTAGGGGTCGTGCTTGGCGCCGACCAGCTGCTGGTACATGCACATCAAGTAGACGAAGGTGAGGAGCGTGGCGAAGGCGGAGAAGACGAGCGACGCCATGTCGTGGAGGCCCTCCTTGAAGCTCGGCTGCACGCCGATCTTGGCGCGGATCGCGGACTCGCTGAAGCAGGCCGACCTGGAAGGGGATGAGGCTTCTGAGGACACCTTCCGGAGCGACCTACTTGGGACAAGTGGACTGAAGACGGACGCGCGACCCGTCTCGCTCCTCCACCACCAACTCCTGCTCGGCCGTGTAAAGAAGGCCCGTTTCTGGGTCCCACCGCGCGATCTCGTCAGCGCGGAGGACCCCTCGCTCGACGGAGACTCTGTTGAGGCGAAGCGCGGCGTCGGCGAAGCCCGTGGAGGCGTTCACAGAGAAGGGAATGTCGAGAAGCGGATGGTAGAAGTGGACGCTCATCAGGGAGGCGAAGAGACTACGGTAGGGCTCGTTGAGGCAGTCGGTGAGCGAGTGCACGAGCGCGCCAGGACACACGTTGTCCACGAGGCTTCGGAGGGAGTGACCGACGGCGTGGACGGCTAGTGTCACTGGAGCCACGTCGAAGTCCGGCGCCACGAAGCTGAAGTTGAGGTTCTGCTGCTGGGGACAGGGCCTGAAAGGGTACTGTAGGCCTGAGGAGTAGATTAATACATAGATAAGGATATGACCAAGGTGGACTAACCCTCCCCTTTTCTTTTTTTGAGTTGACCCTTTTGAGGACCACACACGTCTGCGAGAGGTACTGTAGCCTTGAGGGCTAATTTGGGTTCTCTGCTCGCATAAAATGAACTCACCTAAAGAACTGCTTTCGTTAAGGACCATATACGCCTGCGAGGGGTACTGTCGGTGGACCAAGTTAAGAGGCCTTGCCCTATCCTATTTTTTAGATTTAATCCTGCTAGAGACCCTGCTAAGGACCACACATTTTTAAGAGAGGGTACTGTAGCTTTGGAGGCTGATTTGGGCTTTTTGATCGGATAGGATAAACTGAGGAGTGTAGACTTAAGTAGTAGATTCATAACGAAGGTGGACCAAGCTACGGGACCCTCCCATCTTCTCTTTTTTTAGAGTTGACCAAGACCACAAGGGGTACTGTAGCCTGGGTGCTCTCCTGAGATAGGATAAACTCACCTAGAGAACTGCTCTCCGGGGAGCGCGACTCCGTCGATGTGGCAGTGGAAGGCGGTGGCCCAGAACTGACGGAGCCAGTGCTTAGGGAAGGGAAACGAGGGGAACATTCTGGTCAGCTCGGAGACGTAGCTGAGGTTGGCGGACTTGGCCGGCGCCACGGAGAGAAGGAGCTGGTCGAAGTGGGGCCAGAGCTCGAGGAACTGCCTGGAGGTGGTCCAGAGGTCGTTCTGCAGGGCGATGAAGGCGAAGCGCCCCGGGATCACCTGAAGTAGGGGTCAGAAGGAGGAGCGGCCAAGGGACTCACCATCTCGAGGCTGAGCGCGTGAAGAAGGTCGATCCAGGACTTGTCGCCGTAGAGGACGATGACGGTGCGCGCCTCGGAGAGCACGAGTCTCCGGATCGCGTTCTGCTGTGTCTCCACCGTCGAGAGTCCCTGGACTTGGATCTGTTGGTCCAGGCAGATGCCGCGCTCCTCCGCCAGCCGGTTCAGTGCTTTGATCGATCTGAAGAAGGGTTCCGATCAGGGCTGTGCAAAACTCAAAACTCGGATGTCAAAACTCAAAAGTCAAAACTCAAGACCCGAAATAAGCCTAAAACTCAAAACACAAAAGTTTACATCTTTTTCGATGGTATAAGTCGTCCAAATCGCTCGCCGCTAAACACTTCTAAAAATGGCTTTCTTGTTGACGGAAAAAATTTTTTTTCCTGTGAGACAAGTTCGTGCTTTTCATAAAAGTTTTGAGCCAAAAACTCAAAAGCCAAAAAAGCCTCAAAAACTCAACACTCAAAAGTTGCACAGCTTGTTTCGATTTTTTTCGACAGGTTTCGATGGCTCTAATAAGAGATTTGGACGATTTTAAATTATTTAAACCACTTTAGAGTTTTGAGTTTTGGCATCTGACTTATGAGTTTTGCACAGCCCTGGTTCCGATGGCTCTAATGATTGCAAGAATTCAAGTCCCCTTCTACAGCCTTGCAACTCACTCGCTATGAAACTCGTCGAAGACGACGCTGACACAGGTGCTTCTGGTGTGGAGCATGAGCTCGAGAATCGCCTCGAGTGGCGCCTCCTCGCTGGGAAGCGTCCCCGTGGTCAGAAGCTGCTGTCTCGGCGAGAAGAAGGTGTTCAGAGTGGGAATGCGAAGGTGGCGCACGAAGTCGTCCACGTTCGGCAGGAACGCTTTGTCGTCACGCACGATCGCGATGATGTCCGACCTAGGCGCCAAGGTGAGGGTAGAAGGCACGGTTACGGTACTTTTCAATGTTCGTTCCAGAAAGGAGTTCGTAGAGGTCGGCGACGGCCCTGAGGTCGCTGGAGCAGCTGTCAACGATGACGGCGCCGAGGTGGAGATTGGCCTCGCGGAGCTGAGGGGAGGCATTGACGTCGTCCAACGCTCTGAGGAAGGCGGAGAGGCGAAGGAAGGCGTTCACGTCCAGGTTCCCACACTCGAAGCCCTGGAAGATGGTTCATTGAGCCTCAAATTTGGAGGGTTTTAGGCTCGTTTTGACCGTTTTTGAGCATGGTTTCTACGGTCAATTCCAACCGGTTTGATCGCTTTGGTTGAGGGTCTAAAGACATCGAAAAATATGGTAAGAGTAAAGGTTTCATTCAGCACTAAAAAAACTTCATATTAGGAGGGCTTCAGGCTCTAGATTTTCTGTGTCGTAACCAGGACTGGCTATTTTGAATATTTTGACCGTTTCTGTATCAGTTTCTCGTCTTATTAATTTTTCAATTCCGATGGGTTCCAAACGCTTTGATGTCCGTTTGCTCACTCTCCGCCGAGCTCCCTAATTATGCAAACGGTCGCGCGCCTCACGTTCTGACACTTTGACGGAAGTCGCCAAGGAGCTGTTTACCATCTCAGGGAAATTTCTCGTCTTTTTGTCGCCAGATATTTATCCTTAGATCGAAGAAACAGGCTCCATTTATATTTTTGGGTTCCCACATGTTCGCACCTATAAAGATAGGCACCATTTTGAATGCGAGCGGATTACTTTCTCCCGATCAGTTCCCATAGAGGAAGCGTTAACTTTTAAGGTAAGAGTAAGCGGAGACTTCAAGAATTCCGTCCCCTTCACCAACCTGGCTCTTGGCCGACTCATGGATGGGCATGATGGCGAGGATGTAGAGCCGCCTTTCACTTGGAATCACGAGGATATCGTTCAGAAGACGGTGACTCGGCACAGAGACGTGCGCAGAACCCCTTCTTGTTTCCGTGGAGTTCCTGGCGCCCTTCGGAGCCATCTTGGACAGCCTGGAGCTGCCCTTCCTGGGACTCATCTGACGGGTGATCTTCACGACCCCGAGAGTCGTGGCCTTGGTCTCCGGACTCCTTCTCGTGCTTGTCGTGGTCATTAGCGCCGGTGGGGTAAACACAGGGGGCAAAGTCATCCCCATAGAGGGGGGAAGACTACGGTAGCTCTCCGAAGGAGGTATAGCCAGGGGCTCCGGCTGGTATACGGGCAAGAAGGCCGGCAGGGAGTGCATCTGCATCTGCATCTGCGAAGCGAACTGCTGGTAGGGATTCGAGTAGGCCGGCTGGACACCGTAGTCGGCCACTCCAGGCAGACTACGGTAGTTCTCCGGACGGACATTCCTAGTGCGGAAGTCAAGGGCGAGGGAGAGGGAGAGCCAGAAGGAGAGGGCCAGAAGCCACCGCAGGAGCATAGCGACAGTTGCGAGTTAGCGGCCTCCTCGGAGAGTAGTCGACTCGGACGCCACCTAAAGCCGCGATTACCGAGCGCGAAAACGTCGCTAAGAGTATTGTCACTCCCGCGGCGATTACGCGCGCTTTGGAACGCCTGGTGACAGTTGGGCGGCGCTCGGGAATTACTCGGCGATAAACAACAACGGAGGTGATTAGTGCGTTTATTAGTGCCAGTATCGTCAAATGTGACCGATTCGACGATCGCCAGTCCGATTG